>CM008280.1:15393481-15516750 GCA_002319775.1 Fagopyrum tataricum | reverse complement strand
GCATGAAGAAGTCATTTTAGGTATGCACTGGATGGCTAGACACTCTGCAATTCTAGATGTAGGTAGGAGGACTGTTACCCTCTCTACCAAGTTAGGCCAGATAGAGGTTTTCCGAGGTTGGGACCTTGGAAAGGTAGGCACAGTTATTAGTGCTATACGGGCAGCTAGACTTATTGCACAGGGTTGTGAGGCCTTCTGGTGTTGAAGGAGGGGGAGAGTCCAGCTGTGGAGGACATTCCAATTGTCTATGAGTTTACTGACGTTTTTGCTGAGCCGTTCAGCTTGCCGCCTCAGAGGAGTGTGGATTTCAGTATCGAGTTAGAGCCGGGTACGAGACCCATCTCAAAGGCTCCATACCGGATGACGCCTGTCGAGATGCTGGAGCTAAAGAAGCAACTCGAGGAGTTGGTTGAGAAGGGCTTTATTCGCCCTAGTGTGTCCCCATGGGGAGCACCTGTCCTCTTCGTACGGAAGAAGGACGAATTGCTGAGACTGTGTATAGATTACAGAGAACTGAACAAGGTGACCATCAAGAACAAGTATCCACTACCGCGCATTGATGATTTGTTAGATCAGTTACAGGGAGCTACTGTGTTCTCCAGGATTGACCTGCGTTCCGGGTATCACCAGCTGAGGGTGAGGGAGCAGGATGTGCACAGGACAACATTCCGGACCAGATATTGCCACTATGAGTTTGTAGTGATGCTATTTGGGCTTACGAATGCCCCAGCCGTTTTTATGGAGTTGATGAACAGTATCTTCATCGACTTCCTGGATCAGTTTGTGGTGGTTTTTATTGATGACATTTTGGTATACTCTCGCAGTGGAGAGGAGCATGCAGGACATTTGAGGACTGTATTGCAGGTTTTGAGGGATAGAGAACTTTATGCTAAGTTCTCTAAGTGTGAGTTCTGGATGCCAGAGGTAGCATTCCTGGGTCATGTGGTTTCAGCTGAGGGGATCAAAGTGG
Source organism: Fagopyrum tataricum (assembly GCA_002319775.1). Lineage (NCBI taxonomy): Eukaryota > Viridiplantae > Streptophyta > Magnoliopsida > Caryophyllales > Polygonaceae > Fagopyrum > Fagopyrum tataricum. The sequence continues at coordinate 15,515,780 of CM008280.1, read as the reverse complement.
ATCCGGCGAAGATAGAGGCAGTAGCAGCTTGGATGACACCGACGAACGTCAAGGAAGTACGTAGTTTCCTTGGCCTAGCCGGTTACTACACACGCTGAGGGTTTTTCTGTGATTGCCCGTCCACTGACGAGTTTGCTGAGGAAGACTACCAGATTTGTGTGGTCTGATCAGTGCAGACAGAGTTTTGAGGAGTTGAAGAGGCGTTTGACTTATGCTCCTATTTTGGCACAACCAGAGGTTACTGAGGATTTTGTGGTTTACAGTGATGCATCCAAGCTAGGCTTGGGATGTGTTCTGATGCAGAAAGGCAGGGTGATTGCATATGCGTCTCGACAGCTGAAGACGTATGAGGAGAACTACCCGACTCATGATCTGGAGTTGGCAGCGGTAGTTCATGCACTGAAGATCTGGAGACATTACCTGTATGGTGCTGCTTGTCAGATCTTCACATACCATAAGAGTTTGAAGTATATCTTCACGCAGCGGGAATTGAATAACCGCCAGCGTAGGTGGCTTGAGCTGATCAAGGACTTTAATTTAGAGATTCTGTACCATCCAGGGAAGGCGAACGTGGTCGCCGACGCCCTGAGCAGGAAGACGCCTCGAGAACAGGCGATTGCGAGGCTGACAGTTCAGCATCAGTTGCAGAGAGATCTTATCTGGTTAGAGTGGGACATCCAGTTTCCTAATGAGGATGCCCAGCTGCGTACATTAGAGGTCCTTCCTGATCTGTTGGATGAGATCCGACAGAAACAAGAGACCTGCCCGACTTTACAGAGGATCAGAGATAGGATGTCTCGGGATGAGGCACCACAGTTCCTGCTTGGAGCAGATGGAGTTTTGAGGCGCCATGGCCGCGTCTGTGTACCTACTGATACAGAGTTGAGGCAGAGGATTTTAAAGGAGGCTCATTGCACCCCTTACTGGGTACATCCAGGTACGAGTAAGATGTATCAGGATTTGAGACGTATATATTGGTGGGGAGGGCTGAAGCCCGATGTAGCCAGATTTGTAGCTCAGTGTGCGACCTGCCAACAGGTCAAGATCGAGCATTTCCGACCTGGAGGTGAACTCCATCCCCTTCCTCTTCCACAGAGGAAGTGGGAGGACGTCACCATGGATTTTGTGACCGGACTGAGGCTGTGCCGGAGGTTTGATGCCATATGGGTTATAGTAGACAAATTGACGAAGACGGCACATTTCATTCCTATCAGGGAGACGTGGCCGGTGAGCAGATTAGGTGAGGAGTACACTAGGCATATAGTGAGACTCCATGGTGTACCGAGGACGATCGTCTTAGACAGAGATGGGCGATTTACCTCGAGATTCTGGCAGCAGATTCAAACTGCCCTAGGGACAAGTTTGCACTTCACGACTGCGTTTCATCCTCAAACAGATGGTCAGTCAGAGAGGACCATTCAGACGCTAGAGGATATGCTACGAGCTTGTGTGTTGGATTGGAGACAGGTGTGGACGGATCATCTCCCACTTGTTGAGTTCTCTTACAACAACAACTGGCATGCATCTATTGGGATGGCCCCATATGAGGCACTGTATGGACAGAGATGTCGTACCCCGTTATGCTGGGATGAGTAGAGTAGTGTCAGTGGTTTAGCACCTGATCAGATTCAGGATGATATGGCTCGGGTAGCATTGATCAGAGAGCGTATGCTGACTGCGCAAAGCCGTCAGAAGTCTTATGCTAACAGGAGACGTAGACCTCTAGAGTTCAGGGTTGGAGCCCATGTGTGGCTGAGAGTGTCCCCGACACGAGGTGTTAGACGTTTTGGCATTAACGGGAAGTTGAGTCCCCGATATGTCGCACCGTTCGAGATTCTGGATCGGGTTGGGAGCGCAGCTTACAGGTTAGCCTTGCCTCCAGGGTTAGAGGGTGTTCACCTTGTATTTCATGTGTCTCAGCTGAGGGAGTACATACCAGACCCAAGGCACATTGTGAGTTATGAGGATTTGGTGGTTGAGCCGGACCACACGTTTGTAGAGCATCCTATCGCAATCCTAGAGCGAGGTATGAGACGCCTGCGTTCGAAGGACATTCCTATGTTGAGGATACAGTGGTCGAGACGAGGACCTGAGGAGGCTACATGGGAGACTGAGGATAGTATCCAGAGGAACTATCCAGAGTTCTATGCCGAGATAGGTGCACCAGTAGGATCACTGAGTAGATCTTAGTACTAGCTTGGTGAGTCTTATCTGCTTATATGCTTATATGCTATGATGTGTTTATTTCATGCTAGCTTTGTGGTGATTATGATCTTATTAGATCTTGTTATGCTGGTATGATTTCTTGTTTATAGCTGGAGATGGTTCTTTCCTCCATGCTATTTTGATGGACATAGTAGTGCTGGAGATGTTCTTCCTCCATGCCTTTTTGTTATGATTATGATACGGCTAGAGATGTGCTTCCTCTATGCCTTGTGATATGTTTATGATTTGGCTAGAGATGGTTTTCCTCTAGGCCCTGGATAGTATAGTTTACTGCTGGAGTTGATGATTTCCTCCATGCTTACGTTTGAGGTTATAGAGAGTGTTACCTCGGCTTTTGAGTCCGAGTGTTTCAGGGTCTTGCAAGTTTCGGGACGAAACTTGTTTTTAGGGGGGTGAGATGTGAGAGCCCTTTTCTTTCGGACCGAGATCGGACCATAGCCAAGATTGGATTTGGGCTGAGATTGGCCTTTACCGCACCCACGGGCATTTTGGCCGCCCCTGCGGGTTCCCTCTCCCGTGGCCCTGTGATCCGCCCCTGCGGTTTACGGCGGCTGCAGCCGGTTTTGTTGACTCCTTTGACCGTGCTTTACTCTTTCCTTTATTCTTTCTTACCTTGCTGAGCAAGGGTCTCATTCCACTCTTATCCCACTCCAGTCCTTCCTACGTCTTCCTTGCTTCTTCATCTCTTCCTTTGGATCTTGCTTGAGAGTTTGGAGTTTGATAAGGTTTTGGGTGTGCTTTTGTGTTGCTGAAGGTTGAGTGCATGTTTGATGAGCTGCAGAAGCCTGCTAAGAGTTAGTTATGTTCTCCCTTGGTTGACTACAGCTGTGGAGGTGAGCTTCTTGCTTCTCCTTCCTTCCTTTCTTTCTTGTCCTTCCTTCTTAGCTTAGGAGTAGATGAATTGTTCATAGGGTGACGTTTGATGGTGTATGTTGATGCATGTGTGTGACTATATAAGAGAGTAAACGTGAATTGATCACGTGAAGAGCTAAAGAGAAGCCGCGAAGTGTCATTCTGCACTATCGTCGCCCCCGTGGCCAAGAGTCACCGCCCCCGCGGCTACTGTGCCACAACGCCTGCGTCGTGCCAGCGGCGTACCTGCGCTTGCCTGCGTACCTGCGCTTGCCTGTGATATATATATGTGTGCCTTGTATAGGCTGTGTTGTCCTCCAGTTGGAGTGGACGTTTCTGGAAATTGTTCGTAGCGAGATACTTCTGAGATTGAGCTAAGTCCATAGGACTTACTTAGCTGCTATCCTTCTATTGGATGTATGCTTGAGTGGTGTGTGTTATACGTTTTATAGCATGTGTTATTATGGTCACCGGCCTATGTTATATTGACCGCCCATTGTAGTGGCTGTGACAATTTACCTTTCATCCCGTAGTGGAGTCTAAGAAGTTCTCTGTAAGCTAGTTAGTTCTGGTATACGGGAAGGGCACCTACCACTCCATATGGTATACGGGAAAGTGCGCTAATACCACTCCAGCTAGCTATTGCAGGGAGAGGCGAGGGTTATTTATACATTCCTCGTGTCACGTATATTCATATACATTTATTATACGATTGAATGTTGGACTTATTAAAGATAATAAACCGGGTAAATGTGTGATATCATGATGATGTGTAATATTATTGACGTGTGATTGTGCTTTAGCATCTTCTTATATATGTGTATAGATAGCTAACGGTTTTATACCGTGTTGTAGATCCTTTGCAGGTTAGGAGAGCTGAGGGTTCCGTACACAGGGCGTACTCGTGGGATTTGGGTTATTTATATTGTACGGAGTTATGTTTTGACTTTTGTACTCAGCAGTACTATGTATTACCTTTTGATCAGTATATATATACATCAGTTTTATGTTTTGTTTTAATCTATCGGTGCCTTGTTGTAAGATTCAGTGAAGTTGTTGTCAGGCTAGGGTCAGGATCCATTGTGAGATCCTAGCCCAGTAGCACTGCGTGTCCTACGGATTTGGGGTGTTACAAAAAAAGCCGGAGAAAAGAGGTTGCTGGACATCAACGAGCTGGAGGAGATCCGGATGAATGCATATGAGAATGCAAGGATCTACAAGGAAAGAACAAAGAAGTGGAATGACAAGCACATATTGCCAAAGAACTTCAAAGAAGGTGATCTTATTCTTCTATTGCCTAGGCTCCGACTTTTTCCAGGAAAGTTAAGGTCACGATGGACGGGACCTTAGGTTGTGAAGAAGATTTTCCCCCAGGAGCTGTCGAAGTATGAGGTGAAAACTCCGGTATTTTTAAAGTGAATGGACATAGGTTGAAGAGGTATACACCGGAACTTCCGGTGGAAAAACTTTCACCTATCCATCTCACTTGACGCTTTAAAGGAGGTTAGAGACCTTAAACCAAGCGTTTCTCGGGAGGCAACCCGATGGTAAGAGTCTTTTCGTCTTTTTGTTTTTATTTTTGCTTTTTGCTTTTGCGTTTTTGCGCGTTCTTGTTGTGTCTTTTCAGGACCTAGGTGTCGTGGTAAAAAGATACGGGAAGTAGCACTTGGAACGAGCTTAAGGCGAGGAAATGGCTATGAAAGACGAGAAATGAAGTAAGTTGAGGAAGAAACACGTCGGATGCCTTCTTCATTCTTGCATTGTGAGTATTGTTTTTACTTCATATTTATTATTCACATTAGGGAGAAATGTGAGATTTAAGTATGGGGTAGGATGCTTGCAATACCTTTTAGCATGTTTCTTTTATTTGTACTGCATTTTATATGAAAATCCAAAAAAAAATCAGAAAATTTCAAAAAAACTTTGTGCTTCTAGGATTGACGTGACCTTAATGAGGAAATTGTGTATGTTTATTTGGCTATCGATGTTTATTTTGAGCTTTAATTGAATTATTGGCAATTATGGGATTTGAATGCCTTGTTTGTAATCTATATGATTTATTTGGATTACCTTGTTTAATCGGATTGATCTTGAAAAGTTGAAGCTATATGATGAGTTCTTTTACATTGCATATAAATGATTTAGGCAATTCGAATTTTTCTTCTTCTCTTCTTTACAATTTTCAACACCTCAAACATTGAATTTATTTGCCCCTTATGACCCATCTGGGAATTAGGAAAGTGAAGTTTGAAGGTGTATGCTTAATTGTGAAAAGTGAATTATGTGCAATATGTGAAGAAGTTGATTGTTTTGTGAGATGTGAATTGAAAGCAAAAGCTTTCTATGGGTTTTGTTGGCTATGAAGATGAGTAACTCGGCACCATTCACATAATCGGGTGTTTGTGTCTTGCCAAAGTCGGATTAGTTTTTAAAACATTACCTAGAGTTGATTTGGTATGTGCATTTTCGTGTAAGGTACGTGAAGGAAATTGAACACCAAGGTTTCGGCTATTGTGCACCTATGCCTTTCACTCAAAAGAAAAAGAAAAAGAAATATATGCATGAAAAGAAAGGATGTATGTCGAGAAAGAAGAAAGAAAAGAAAAATGTTGTGTTGTCCTCTTTCCCGGATTTCCACCACATGACCTATACACATCCTACCTTTATCACGTTTCTTGGCCTTTATTTGTTAAGTCCTATTGATCTTTGCATACATGTAATTGACTTCATGGCCTAAACTTGGATTTTTCATGAATTTTAAACATTGGTAGTTTAAATGATGATTTTGGTGTCCTTGGAAGGTGTGATTATCCTATCTTGCCTATCTTACTTGACCTTAATCGAAATATGTCTTTAGCCTTGTGACTACACTCTGAAAGTGATCATGAATAGAAGCACTACCAAAAAGAGTTTTTGTTTAGCATAGATGACACATGCTATCTTGCCTTGAATTTATTATTTGCTTGGGGACAAGCAAAGATAAGTATGGGGTATTTTGATAACATGAATTATCGACCTAGTTTAGTAGAGCATATAGTTAGTTTTCCCTTTCCCGCATGCATGTTATAGCCTTAAGTTGTGTTCTTTATACTTGTTTAATGCAACTTTGCGAGTATAGATGTCTACACACACTTTTGGTGTCTTTGTAGGTATTTTAGCGTGTTTTGGAGCTAAAACGATGCATTTGAGGATCAGGCCTCGGGATGGAACCTTAGGAGCGATCACGCAGGCACGGGAAAGGAGGAAAAGACGAGCCAAGACAAAACGCGCAAGATTGGAGCAATCTCGGTCGAGATCCACATGATCTCGGCCGAGATCCAAGCCATCTCGGCCGAGATTCGAGCCAGCTCGACCGAGACTCCATATCAGAAGTTTTTGTCGATGCATCTCGGTCCCCATCTCGGTCCCGATCTCGGCCGAGATTTGTTCCATCTCGGCCGAGATTTTTCACATTTGACCGAGATTTCCGACCGAGATTTCATCAACGCTGGATCACGAAGCCAATCTCGGCCCCGACTTTCAAAAATCTTGGTCACCGACCGAGATTTCCGACCGAGATCCCTGTTCGCCGATTTATTTCTTAATTTTCGGATCGGTTTTAGGGCGGCCCGTTGCGGGATATAAAAGGAAAGCCCTAAATGATTTTCGGGGGTTCCGTTTCATTCTAATTTCGAGCTCCTTTGGAGAGAGCTTTTTTCCCTTCTTCTTTTCCCTTTGCCCTACACCATTGTTGGCCATTGTTGAACTTGATTGAGCTTGGAGGAACTTCGCGAATATTTGGGAATTTGACGTTTTGCTAATTTCCTATTAATAAAGCTGAGTATCTTCTTTAATCTCTCTTTTAGTTCTTGTTTATGCATTCTTCATTGAATTGATTGAATTGATTGGATTGATAATTGCTTCTTCCATTGAGTTGATTGGATTGATGATTGCCTCTTCCATTGAATTGATTAGATTGAAGATTGCTTTTGAAATGTTGATTGTTGGCTAGAACCATTGTGGTTCCAAGGTGAATTGGAATTTGTTTATACCCTGACTATGATGGAATAGTGCTTTATGCTTGGTTTGAATAGCTTTGAAATCCTAATGGTTGGCTTGTTCTTGAACCTAGTTAGAATTCATCTAGTTAGTAACCTAGACCGCAATTGAGACCTACCCGGTAATTTTCCGCTTAGATACTTGAGTGTTCGACCATAGGTAATAGATGTGAAAACCTCTATTGGGTTGAGTGTTCCTAGATTCCGTCCTAAGTAGGGTAATACTTGAGACTTACCCGGTAATGGAGAGATTTCCTGAGTCCGTGTGTATAAACAATGACCTTGAATCCTTGGAATCCGCATTCTCTTATTTGATATTCCTTTCGTTTGTCTGTTTTACTTAGTTTTCAATCAAATCTGTTATTTGATTGCGAACTCTACAGAAATCCTTCAAAACTCCTTTGATCTTTCTTCCTTTCTTTTCCAACCTCGTTCTTTTATTTTGATTTACGCTATTTGTGATCACATTTGCATTCCAAACATTTAGCCCCTGAGTTCGACCTTGGAATACTTACCCTAACTGTAATTGACCACATTTGCATTCCAAACATTTAGCCACTGTGGGTTCGCTACAATTTGGGTAAATGTGTGAAAGCATGATGATGTGTTATTATTCCTTGATGTGTGATTGTGCTTATGCATCTTCTATATATATGTGTATGGTTAGCTAACGGTTTTATACCGTGTTGTCGATCCTTTGCAGGTTAGGAGAGATGCAGAGTGATCCAGAGTGGGTGATCCGCTGAGGGCTCCGTACACTGGGTTTTATGCGAGGGTTATGGGACATTTCATATGTACAGTTATATGTTTTAGTTGTACTCAGCGGTACTTCTGGATTACCTTTTGATGTATATTTATACAGTTTGATGTTTTGTTTTAATCTATGAGTGCCTTGTTGTAAGATCCAGTGAACTTGTTGTCAGGCTAGGGTCAAGATCCATTGTGAGATCCTAGCCCAGTAGCGCCTCGAGTCCTACGGATTCGGGGTGTTACAAAGTTGGTATCAGAGCCTTAGGTTGACAACAATGGCACTTGCAATCTGTGATAAAGGTCGAATAGATAAATAAACAGAACCCGAAAGGGGTCTGACTTTTCAAAAGATTTTGGTTTTGAAATGAGTACAAAGTGTTTTGGGATAGTGTGTACGTAAGCCATCACCCCTGAATATATCGACAGTATAGATATATATAGATATTATGCTGTGATTGACTTGATATATATCTATACATATGGCATATATATAGCCTTCTAAGTTAGGTTTACGTCCTCTGCAGATGGTTCAGACTAGAGTCTTACCTGTAGTTGGACGAGGTAGGGGTATACCCCATCTAGGTAGAGGACGAGGTAGGATTCCCGCTGTTGATCCACGTGCAGCGGAGGAGATTCACGAGGACGTTGTTGAGAGTGCCGTTCCTGAGACTGGGAACGCTGCAGCTGAGAGACAGGGATCCCAGAGAGTCCAGTCAGATGACTCGGATCGTGTCTCTATGAGGGGACCAGATTTCCGCGCGTATATCAGGCAAGTGGAGAAAGAGGCCAGAGAAGGTTGACCTACCCCAAATCTGCCAGCGCAGGGGGGATCATTTGAAGGATTCCATGGAGTTACTCAGGTGCCAATTGTACCGGCACGTGCTGTTGAGATGACTCAAGTCTCAGAGGAGCATAGAAGGCCTAGAAAGAGACAACGGACTGGGCAGACCAGTGGTGCTGGTGGAGTTATTAGTTCTGAACTAAACTAGGGACGCCCAAGTTACCCCGCATCTACACAGATTGCAGCTATAGAACGACGGTGCTTTAACTGTGATGAACCTGGAAATTTACGACCAGCGTGCACGAGGCCGTTGGTGACTTGCTTTACTTGTGGCAGACAAGGTCACAGAGCTATTTTCTGTAGACAAGGCAGAGATTCATTTCAGCAAGATATTGGTGGAGTTGCTGGTTCAGGGCGAGGCCAGAGCCGCCAGAGTCATCCCTCATCTGCACCAGCTACATATATGGTAGGTATGGACACATTCGATCAGAGTGTACGAGGCAAACAGTGATGTGCTACACCTGTGGCAAACCAGGTCATAGAGCTGTTTTCTACCGAAAGGGCAGAGCTTCATCTCAACAGGGTTCTTCTCCTGCCAGTGTAGCCGGAGGTGGGCAGAGACCACCTCAGCAGCAGCAGACACAAGGACAGTAGAGATTCCCAGATCGTCCTACCACTCAGGGATCTACTCCTGGGCCGAGTAGAGGCAAAGGTTGTGGTGGGAGTACCACGGACACCAGAGGACCATAGGGTCGAGTTTTTGAGTTGAGGAGTGTAGAGGAGCCAGCTGCACCGACTACTACAGGTACCATTATGATTCATGGTTTACCTGTTAGAGTCTTTTGATACGGGTGCTACGCATTCTTTTATTTCTGATGCCTGTGTTGAGCGTCTGAGTCTAGATACGACTGAGGGGGTACCCTTTAGTATAGAGTTACCCGATGGTGGTAGGGTCAAAGGTACCCGTGAGATTCATGGTTATCCCATTTCTGTAGGGACTCGTGTGTTACTAGTTGACTTCTTTGTCATGTCATTAGAGCATGAAGAAGTCATTCTAGGTATGGATTGAATGGATAGACATTCTGCAGTTTTAGATGTAGGTAGAAGGACTGTAACCCTCTCTACCGAGTTAGGTCAGATAGAGGTTTTCCGAGGCTAGGACCTTGGAAAATCCGGCATGGTTATCAGTGCGATACGGGCAGCGAGACTGATTGCACAGGGTTGTGAGGCCTTCTGATGTTATGCCATGAAGGAGGGGGAGAGTCCAGCATTATAGGATATCCCAGTTGTCTGTGATTTTGCAAATGTATTTGCTGAGCCATCCAGTTTGCCGCCTCAGAGGAGTGTGGATTTTGGTATTGATTTAGAGCCTGGTACGAGACCGATCTCGAAGGCCCCATACCGGATGGCGCATGTCGAGATGCTGGAGCTGAAAAAGCAACTTGAGGAGTTGGCTGAGAAGGGTTTTATCCGCCCTAGCGTGTCCCCAGGGGAGCACATGTCGTCTTCGTACGGAAGAAGGACGGATCGCTGAGATTGTGTATAGATTACAGGGAGCTGAACAAGGTGACCATCAAGAACAAGTATCCTTTGCCGCGTATTGATGACTTGTTAGATCAGCCTCAGGGAGCGACAGTATTTTCCAGGATTGACCTGCGCTCAAGGTATCACCAACTGAGGGTGAGAGAGCAGGATGTGCACAGGACAGCATTTCGGACCAGATATGGACACTACGAGTTTGTAGTGATGCTATTTGGGCTTACGAATGCCCCAACAGTCTTTAGGGAGTTGATGAACAACATCTTTATCGACTTCCTGGATCAGTTTGTGGTGGTATTCATAGATGAGATTTTGGGTGTACTCTCGCAGCAGAGAGGAGCATGCAGGGCAGTTGAGGACTGTGTTACAAGTTCTACGGGATAGAGAACTTTATGCTAAGTTCTCTAAGTGTGAGTTTTGGATGTCAGAGGTAGCATTCCTGGGTCATGTTGTATCAGCTGAAGGAATCAAGGTGGATCCAACAAAGATCGAGGCAGTAGCAGCTTAGACGACACCGACGAACGTCAAGGAAGTACGTAGCTTTTTTGGCCTAGCCGGTTATTATCGACGCTTGTGGAGGGATTTTCTGTGATTGCCCGTCCACTGACGAGTTTGTTGAGGAAGACTACCAGATTTGTATGGCCTGAGCAAGAAGACGCCTCGAGAGCAGGTGATTGCGAGGCTGACAGTTCAACATCAGTTACAGAGAGACCTGGTTTGGTTAGAGTTGGACATCCAGTTTCCTGATGAGGATGCCCAACTGAGTACTTTAGAGGTTCTTCCTGATCTGTTGAGTGAGATCCAACAGAACCAGGAGTCCTGCCCGACACTGATGAGGATCCGAGAGAGGATGTCCCGGGATGAGGCACCACAGTTCTCCATAGGAGCAGATGGAGTGATGAGACGCCGCGATCGCGTCTATGTACCCGCTGATGTAGACTTGCGTTAGAGGATATTACAGCAGGCTCACTGTACGCCTTATTCAGTGCACCTAGGTACGAGTAAGATGTACCAGGACTTGAGACGTTTATATTGGTGGGGAGGGCTGAAGCCCGATGTGTCCAGATTTGTGGCACAATATGCGACCTGTCAGCAGGTCAAGATTGAGCATTGCAGACCTGGAGGTGAACTCCATCCATTTCCTGTTCCACAGAGGAAGTGGGAGGACGTTACCAGGGACTTTGTGACTGGACTGAGACCAACCAGGAGCTTTGATGCTATCTCGGTTATAGTGGACAAATTGACGAAGACGGAACGTTTTATCCCTATCCGGGAAACGTGGCCAGTGAGTAGATTAGTTGAGGAGTACACTAGACAAATAGTGAGACTCCATGGTGTACCGAGGACGATCGTCTCAAACAGAGATGGACGATTTACCTCAAGGTTCTGGCAGCAGATTCAGACTACCTTGGGGATGAGTTTTCACTTCACGACTACGTTCCATCCTCAGACAGATGGTCAGTCAGAAAGGACCATTCAGACACTAGAGGATATGCTGCGAGCTTGTGTGTTGGATTGGGGACAAGTGTTGACGGATCATCTCCCACTAGTTGAGTTCTCGTACAACAACAACTGGCATGCATCTATTGGGATGACCCTTATGAGGCACTGTTTGAGCAGAGATGTCGTACTCCGTTATGCTAGGATGAGCATAGCAGTGTTAGTGGTTTGACACCTGATCAGATTCAGGAGGATGTGGCTTGAGTAGCACTGATTAGAGAGCGGATGCTGACTGCACAAAGCCGTCAAAAGTGTTATGCAGATAGGAGGCGTAGACCCCTAGAGTTCAGAGTAGGCGCCCATGTGTGGCTTAGAGTGTCTCCGACACGAGGTGTAGACGTTTTGGCATTGAGAGGAAGTTGAGTTCCGATATGTCGGACCGTTCGAGATTCTGGATTGGATTGGAAATGCAGCATACAGATTAGTTTTGCCTCAGAGATTAGAGGGTGTTTACCCTGTGTTTCATGTGTCTCAGCTGAGGGAGTATATACCAGATCCGAGACATATTGTGAGTTATGATGATTTGGTGGTTGAGCCGGACCACACCTTTGTTGAGCATCCGATTGCAGTCCTAGAACGAGGTATGAGACGCCTGCGTTCGAAGGACATTCCTATGTTGAGGGTACATTGGTCGAGACGAGGACCTGATGAGGCTACCTGGAAGACTGAGGATAGTATTCAGAGGAACTATCCAGAGTTTATACCGAGATAGATGTACCAGTAGGATCGACGAGTAGATCTTAGTACTATCTTGGTGCTGTTATGCTTACGTGCTTATATGCTATGATGTGTTTATTTTCGTACTAGCTATGATGTGATATGTGATCTTAGTAGATCTTGTTGTGCTAGTACGACGAATGTATATAGCTGGAGATGGCTCTTTCCTCCATGCTATTGTGATACGATTATGATTTAGCTAGAGATGGTTATTCCTCCGTGCTATTTTGATGGACATAGTATTGCTGGAGATGTTTTCCCTCCATGCCCTTCTGTTATGATGATGATGATACGGCTAGAGATGTTTTTCCTCTATGCCCTTGTGATATGATTATGGTTTGACTAGAGATGTTTCTCCTCTATGCCTTGGATAGTATAGTGATCTTGTTGCTGGAGTTGATGATTTCCTCCATGCTTGTGTTTGAGGTTATAGAGAGAGTTGTACCTTGGCTTATGAGTCCGAGTGATTTGAGGATTTCACAAGTTTCGGGACGAAACTTGTTTTTAGGGGGGTGAGATGTAAGAGCCTTGATCTTTAGGAGCCATTTTTGGCCTTAGCCGCCCCTGCGGGTTTGTAGAGCCGCCCCTGCGGCTGAGCCATGATCCGCCCCTGCGGCCAGGGAATCCGCCCCTGCGGTTTCTTGCGGTTGCATCCGACTTTGTTGACTCTTGACCCGTGCTTTACTCTTCTTGCCTCTTAACCTTTCCTTACCTTATGATGAAGGGTTTCTTCATTCTTCATCTTCCCCAGCTTCCTTCACGTTCTTCTTCTCTCTTCTCCTTCTCCTTGATCTTGCTTGAGTTCCCTTGGTTTGGATGAGTTAGTTGTTGTGAGGCTTTGATGATGTTGATGCTAGTGGATGTGTGTTGAGCTTGAGAGCCAGCTGAGGTACTGTCCTGGATCGTGTCCCTTGCCTAGACCAGCAGTGGAGGTAAGCGCCTTGCTTCTCCTTCCTTTCTTCTTCTTTGATTTCATTCTTCCTCCCTCGCTTAGATTAGATGTGTGTGAATGTATGTTGATGTTGGATTGTGTATGTTTATGTTTGGCTTTGGCATGAAGAAGACGTAATTTGATCACGTGAAGAGTGAAAGAGAAGTCGGGACTCTACGTTCTTCAAAGTCGCCTCCTCCGCGGCTGGAAGCCACCGCCCCTGCGGGAACCTTGTCACCGCACCCGCGCCCGGAAGCTGCCGCCCCGCGGCCACGGTCCCAGCGCCAGCGCCTGCGCTTACCTGCGGCCCCTGTCACCGCGCCTGCGGCTGAGTGTCGCCGCGCCTGCGGCTGAGTGTCGCCGCGCCTGCGGCTGAGTGTCGCCGCGCCTGCGGTTTGCCTTACTTCGCCCCTGCGTCCCTCTTGTCACGCAGGTGCGTCTTGTCCCGGATCTACTTAGAGTAGTGTAGATCTTTTCCTTTCCTAGTATGAGCGGTAGTAGCATGCTAGGTATGTGTATGAGGATAGAATGATGATGAATATGATATCGTTATGCCGGTTAGGGCTTTGAGGTTTATAAGTTAGATACGATCCTTATAGATCTCTTGGGTCTAGGTGTGACCCTTTGATTGATAGGAGACGTGATATCTCGTTATGCCTTGTTTTAGGCAGTGTTGTCCTCCAGATTGGAGTGGATCGTGTTTGGAATTGTTCGTGGTTGAGACTATTTTTGAGGTTGAGGTAAGTCCATAGGACTTACTTAGCTACCATCCTTATATTGGATGTATGTATGAGTGGTGTGTGATATATGCTTGATAGCATGCATAGTGATGATTACCGACCTATGGTTTATTGACTGCCCATTGTAGGGCGTGACAACCTTCCCTTTCATTCCTCTGAGGAGTCTGGGAGGTTCTCTGCGGACAGGCCAGACTTGGTTCAGTGGGACGGGCTTTCTCCACTCCCATAGGGTACACGGGGACGGTGACCGTATCCCCACTCCAGCTGGCAACATCCCCGAGAGGCGAGGGTTATATATTCCTCGTGTCACATATGTTCATATACATTTATATATATATATATATATATATATATATATATATATATATATATATATATATATATATATATATATATATATATATACGATTTGAGTGTTCGACTTTATAAAGATAATAAATCGGGTAAATGTGTGAAAGCATGATGATGTGTTATTATTCCTTGATGTGTGATTGTGCTTATGCATCTTCTATATATATGTGTATGGTTAGCTAACGGTTTTATACCGTGTTGTAGATCATTTGCAGGTTAGGAGAGCTGCAGAGTGATCCAGAGTGGGTGATCCGCTGAGGGCTCCGTACACTGGGTTTTATGCGAGGGTTATGGGACATTTCATATGTACAGTTATATGTTTTAGTTGTACTCAGCGGTACTTCTGGATTACCTTTTGATGTATATTTATACAGTTTGATGTTTTGTTTTAATCTATCGGTGCCTTGTTGTAAGATCCAGTGAACTTGTTGTCAGGCTAGGGTCAAGATCCATTGTGAGATCCTAGCCCAGTAGCGCCTCGAGTCCTACGGATTCGATGTGTTACACCTGGTGCCGGCAAGGCTCCCTTTAATCGTTTATCTCCGGTGTCTTAGGTATGAATCGAAACCCGATCTAATTTCCATTATTTTAATTCCGGAATTTATTAATTATCGTTATTACTAATTTTGGACAATTAGCGATGGAAATAATTAGTGAATGCTTGGTTTAGATAAGTGAATCGGAGTGGAACCTTAGGAAGGTAGAACAGAATGTTAACGAGGGATGAAAATATTGGAATATCGAGGAAGTATAATGTTAGGAATGTAAGGAGTGTGGAAATTGGGGAAACCATGAGGATGATATTGAGATGATATGAAAATTATTGCAATGGAAACTAGGTATGCGGAACCTAGGAATTAACGTCGAGAAGGGTAAAGATTATAAGATATCTTACTCTATATGTGTAGCGAAGAAATGGAATGAGAATACTAAGATGTCGATACATCTTATTCAGGAATTTGAGATCACTGACTGACAAATCGGGAATAACCTTGGAGACCAGTATGGATAAGGTGAGTTCATCGGACTTCCTTGACTACCGTAATAATGTTGAGTGCGTATTAGGGTAGTGCGTGAATTTTATCCTAATTAAATGAATCAATTAGATCACTGCTTTTATATTTCTAAAGAGTGGTCGAAGTGTATTATAACGGGCCGTAACATCATTGTCCGGGCCAAGGGCGACCGGAAGACTCCCCGTGAGCAGTCTAGCAGCTTATACGGGGGCTATATATGCATTGAAACCAGTCCTGCTGGTTTATGAGGACGGTGGTGAGGGTTGGAGGATCCTCGTGCTACCATAAAAAGTTGAACAAATAGGATGACCAATTTCACCAAACGAAAAGATAATAATCGGGACCTTGTTTGTACATGCTGAGATGTTTTATTGCTTTCATTACTAAAATTTGTAATAAGATTATAAATTAAACAGAAATTCACCCTTAAAAAGAAAAACTTAGAGTTTTCTATTTAAAATAATTTGTATGCAGACTATTCAATTAAAATTATAAAAAATTAAAGATGATTTGCAATTTGAGCGATCAAAATATATAAGGAATATCAGTTTTATAAAAACTATACACTCACTCCAATAAAAAAAATATAATATAGTATACCTTTTAAAATTTAAGTAGGGGTCATTTTACATTTTCTTTCATTGGAGCATCTAGGCCCCCCTTTGGTGAAGGATTTTAACTATCAGCTTGTGAAGATCCAAAAGAGTCATTGAACAACACATTAGTTACCAATTAGTAGACGATACAGGAGTGGTATAGAGATGTCCTGTTGTTTTCCTCCTCACTGAGACACATTAGTTGATTTCCTAGTAGACAATATAAGAGTTTCTGTTTTGCTTGTCAAAACAGACAAAGAAGCATTTAATCCAAAGTGTCATTGGATTGTCAAATATGACAAGGCCAATGACAGAATCTGTAGCCTCCTTTGCAAAAGCTGATGACGACACGATCCACCGGGATTGTCGCAATGTCAAAATAGTCAATGACATCGAGCGTTCTAAAGGAAGCAAAGAGTGGGTGCTTGACACGGCTAAACGGCATTGCAAACATGATGTCAACAAGGTACCACCTTAGTGTCGCATAAATTACATCTCCCTGGGTATTAAACTCTATTACAATTTTGTCTAAAGAAGGTACACTTCTTAGAAGTCTGTATTTCTGGATACACAAAACATCTGAATTTGAGATCACCTACCCACCACAAGAAGGATAAAAAAGAAGATAAAGATGAAATATTGATGCAATATTTGTTTCTTGTCATTCATTTTACCTCATTTCTTGAAGGATGAAACCCGTCGCCACCGTAATCTATCAAATGCTCAAACTTGTGGACATGGTGCAATTGCCGATGATCCCACAAGACTCCATCCCAAAGAAGCACTTAGTCCAAATGGCACAAGTTTATGAGAGAAAAAGAATGATTAGATGTATCACAATAGGGATCCGAGAGGTTTAGGTTCATCTGCTGCGTTTGAATGTCATACAATAGTATATCCCGTCGCCATGACTCAACAGGTAAAGCTGCAAATCCGGTCCCTAAGTTGACAAGTTTTGCACTCCTACAACCGTTGAAAGAGTGGATGAGTCCTCCAGATATTGAGGATGCATCCCATATCCTCACATCAAGTTGGCTCGACGAAAAAAACCATTTGCTTAGTGTCGGAAAGATATGACTGCAGAAGTGTCACGTGGGCTTGGTGGCTATCGCAAGTCTCAACCAATTTACTATTATAGCGTGAGACAAATATTTTCACATCCAGATTGATAGCCAACACCAACAACAAGTCTTTAAGAAAATCTATGCTTGTGTGGACGGGAAGTGTGCCATCCCGACAAGTTGTTTATACCTGCTATATATAAATTGGCGGTACCTTCTATTCCCACTATACATGCTTTGTAACTTTAAGCACGCCTACTTAGACGATCTGTTATAGCATTACTAGAAGATGTATGTCCATATTGCTCCATGTATATGTACATAGGCTAACATTGTAAATAATAACTCAAAGTAAACATTGTACACTTGCCATAAAAGTGTCAAACAATAAAATAACTTTTGAATATTCATTACTCTCCTTGAACCTTTTTTCAAAAACAACCCCTGATTCTTGATTCGAATTTTACCCAAGATTGGATGTCCATTTCATCCATAAAAATAACATTGAACACTCTTTCCCCAAAAATCAATCATATAATTTAACATTTAATGTACCATAGAGCAGTCTTGCAAGCAAATGTTGGCGGTCACAAGCCAAGTCACTAATTAAAGTTTTATATCAACCACACTCATAACTCAGAGTTAGCTCTTATACCATGTGTAAGAAGAATTTTTTTTGACATAAGCACACTCGTAACTCAGGGTTAGCTCTGTATTACACTTTCTTCTTCTTCCCCTGTTTAGCTATATCAAATTCAATCCAACAAGCTACTTAATTCGATATCAATGGTTGTTTTGATCATCCTAGAACACGGCTAAGACTTCATGCGGCGATTACAGGGTCACGGTGAAAAATGTTCAATCCCACTATATGCTGCGTGCTTCCATGGAAGTTCGTTACGACGAGAACTCCGACAACGAGAATACATTCCATGTTTTCATCTTTATTCCATGGGATCATCCCGACGAAATCTCAATTGATGACGTTAGAGGCTTGTTCAATTCCGCCAAAGTCCCGCTTTACATCCAAAACGCCATATGATTCTAAACTGTGTTGATCAAATCCTTAACGATGATCTTACCATGTACGATCAATTGTCCTCAAATTTGGTAAGGATCACGTCTGATAAAGATAGTGTTGACTATTCCGAGTTTTTCTATGATGATGATCAAAACTCCCAAAAATAAGACGATGGTAATGATGATCCACTTTTTACGTTTCTCTTTTTAAAATATACATATAGTTCATGTTTGTAACGGAACAAATTATGGTACTCTTTTGATATAACCGATTCGTATTTTGGTGGATCATTTTACTTTACTACCCTTCTTCCTCCTTCACTACTTTTTCAATTATTTGCTACCCATACCACCCTTATCCTTATAATCCGTCCTCTTTTGACATCTACATATATCTATAGCTCTACCGCCTCACAAATCCTTAACGATATATAAAGAGTTGTAAATCCAATCTCTATCAAACTTATCTCTATCTCTATACTCAAAAAGCAACGCTTTCTTCTCCATGTTTTCTGTTGTACAAATTTGGGACATGTTTTGCTTTGGTTTGTTGGTTTCTTATTCCTTTTCATTAGAATTTGGCAGTTGAAGTTGAATTTGTATGTTGATTAGGTTCACTCATATGACTTAGTTATGCACTCTAGGTGCTCGATAAAATGTCTGAAATAATTATTTGCTTATTTCACTCGTTAGCCACCTTATTTAGACAACCAATATGCTAATATAAATACAAAAGATGATTAACCAATGACTATTCTGAAGATATACGAAATTCAAGCCAAATGCGTGAGTCACGTGTACTTGAATGCTAGATTACAAAAAGCCCTAGAGGAATACATGTCATCTACTACAAAAAGAGTCAAGTGAGAATTTTGTTGCTTGATCTAAATTTGCCTGAGATTTTCCACCTATATTGCCTCTTGTATCATGCTTGATTGGTTCCTTCGCTCTACACTTGATTTTAATTGTAATGATTTTAGGTTGTATCTATGATTGGATTACCGTCGTGGTGTTATTAAACATCTATTCCTCAGGTCAAATATATGGTGACGCCAGACAAGCTACCGAACAATCAAAATAGAATTGGTGTCTCACTCTTGTTGCTTAGGCCAGGTGTTTCCAAAACTTCTCAAACAGACTTCCTATGCACATATCAAGTTGTCCATCATATATTTGATGTGTTAAAAGAGTTAAATTATTTGGTTAGAGTTGTATTTATTGAAGATAATTTGAAAACAACCAATATCAGTTATGTTTCATTTTTCAAGATAAAGTTAGCAAGTTAAATGTAGCATTCATATTAAGAGTAAAATCTTTGTATGTATCCCAACCCAAAATATGCAATGTACTAGTCTTGATTTTGTTGGGGAATCTTGTTTAGCCGGTGGTTTTATCTCAATCTTTAATTTTCTCTCTTTAGAGAATAAAACTTTGTCCTTGAATTAGTAAGAACTTTGGCATATACTATATACATATTTATAGACTGTAGATTCAGGATGATGTCTTCGACTCTTCTTACTTTCCCTACTACATAAAAATAGGTAAATGCTTGGTAAATATTCACACTTCATTTTGAGTTACTTCATGGTTTATCTTATCAATCGTGACTACGTTTATCAATGTTTTAGTCTCTTTTTAGTTCCCTTTTTCTATTTAATGTCTTCGAAGATATTTTCTGAACCTGCTAAGGGTGGCTGATGAAATGTGTGAGGGAAATGATGTGCTTTTGATTGGTTATATATATATATATATCTTTGTATCATTGTGTATGCTTGCCTCATTCACTCGCTTAAATTTTGACCGATCTTGATATTTTATGTATGTTATGCCCTTGATGTCATTCTTGCCTTGAAACTTATGACATAAACTTGTAATTTAATATTGTCTTTTATGTATTTGATGAATTGTGTTCGCTAATTTTACGTCCCTGTAAACTTTTATCAAGAATGATAAAAGCTCACAGGTTTGTAAAAACATGGTATGTTTCAAATTTATAAACAAGAAATAAACACCGAATCTGTAGCGAACCCACAGTGTATGGGTCAATTACAGTTAGGGTAAGTATTCCAAGGTCGAACTCATGGACTAAATGTTTGGAATGCAGACGTGATCACAGATAGCGTAAATCAAAATAAAAGAACGAGGTTGGAAAAGAAGGGAAGAAAGATCAAATGAGGTTTGGAGGGTTTCTGTAAAGTTCGCAATCAAATAACATTTTTGATCGAAAACCAAGTAAAACAGATAAACGAAAGTATATCAATAAAGAAAAATGCGGATTCCAAGGATTCAAGGTCATTGTTATTATGCACGGACTCAGGAAATTTCTCAAAAGATCTATGGTTACAAACTTCAGGGAAGAACGTTTCTAAACTGATAGCCTATTACCGGGTAAGTCTCAAGACTATCTAGTTCCAAACCAACTACCTATTACCGGGTAAGTCTCAAGGTAGAGAGGTAGGAAATTCTAAACAAACCAAATTCTGAGCTAAGGGAAAGGTAAACCATTACCGGGTAAGTCTCAGGTATTACCCGACTTAAGACAGAATCTAGGCACACTCAACCCAATAGAGGTTTCCACCTCTATTACCTATGGTCGAACACTCAAGTATCCAAACGGAACATTACCGGGTAGGTCTCAATTCCGGTTTAGGTTACTAGCTAGAGAATTCTAACTAGGTTTAAGAACAAGCCAACCAAAGGATTTCAACGCTACTAAAACCAAGCAATAAGCACAATTTCATCATAGTCCGAGTAATAACGAATCCCAATTCACCTCGAATCCACACGAGTTTAGCCAACAAGCGACATTTCAAACGCAATCATCAATCCACTCAATTCAATGGAACAATCAATCATAAATCCAAGCAATTCAATGGAAGAAGCAATTATCAATCCAATCAAGTCAATCAATTCAAGAGATTCAAGAGATTATGTATAAACAAGAACTAAAATAGAGATTAAAGAAGAAACTCAGCTTTATTGATAGAGGATTAGCAAAACGTCAAATTCTCCAATATTCGCGAAGTTTCTCCAAGCTTCAACAAGTTCAACAATGGCCAACAATGGCCTAGGGCAAAGGAAGAAGAAAGGGGAAGAGACTCTCTCCAAAGCAGCTTGAAATTTGAAATAAAACGGGAACCCCCGGAAATCATTTAGGGCTTTCCTTTTATATCCCGCAACGGGCTACCCTAAAACAGATCCGAAAATAGCGAATTAAAGCGGCGCACTGAAATCTCGGTCGGAAATCTCGGCCGAGATCAGGCCAGTCGGGACCGAGATTTTGCATCAGAAAGTTCAACGTCGCAGCACATCGGGAATCTCGGCCGAGATCAAGAAATCTCGGCCGAGCTCGGACCATCTCGGCCGAGCCAAGGCTGATCTCAGCCGAGCCATGGAAATCTAGGCCGAGCCAAGGAAATCTCGGCCGAGCCAAGTGTGATCTCGGCCGAGCCAAGTGTGATCTCGGCCGAGCCATGTGTAATCTCGGCCGAGCCATGGAATCTCGGCCGAGCCAAGTGTGATCTCGGCCGAGCCATGGAAATCTCGGCCGAGCCAAGTGTGATATCGGCCGAGCCATGTGTAATCTCGGACGAGCCATGGAAATCTCGGCCGAGCCAAGTGTAATCTCGGTCCGAGATGCGGTCTTCTTCGTTCTTTCGCGTCTTTAGCTCGATTCCTCGCGTCCTTAGCTCGATTCCTCGCCTTTCCCGTGCACGTACACTTGCTCCAATGCGTCCACTTCGAGGCTTGATCCTCAAATACGTCGTTTTAGCTCCAAAATGTGCCAAATCACCTACAAAGCCACAAATAGCATGTGTAGACATCTATTCTTGCAAAGTAGAACTAAACAAGCATAAATGGCACAAACTAAGGCCAAAACTTGAATGCGGAAAGGGAAAATCTAACTAAATGCATGTGTGCAACAGGTCAATAAATCATGTTATCAAAATACCCCATACTTATCCTTGCTTGTCCTCAAGCAAGTAGTAAATCTAAGATAAGATAACATGAATTATCTATGCAAAACAAAAACAAACACGCGAAGTGCTTCTAATTATGATCACCCTCAATAGTGCAAGTTTCATAGCTAAAGATATATTTCAATTAAGATTAAATGAAATAGGCATAGAAAGGATAATCATACTTTACAAGAATTTCGTATTCATCATCAAAACTACCAATATCTAATATTCATGAGAACTTCAAGCCTAAGCCTGCCAAGTCAAATACATGTATACATAGATCAAAAGGACTTAGCAAATAAAGGCCAAGAAACGTGATAAGGGTAGGATGTTCTTTAGGTCACGTGGTGCTAATCCGGGAAGAAGAAACAACACACTTCATCTTTTTAACTCAACATTCACCACCCTTGCATAATCTGCAGATTTTCTTCTTTTCTTTCTTTCTTTTCTTTTATTTTTCCTGAGTGAAAGGCATTGGTGCACAATAGCCGAAACCTAGGTGTTCAGTTTCCTTCACGTACCTCACACCAAAATGCACATACCAAATCAACTCTAAGGGAATGTTTTTAAAACTAATAAGACTTTGGCAAGGCACAAACACCCGGCTATGTGAATGGTACCGAGTTACTCATCTTTCATAGCCAACAATCTCTTATAAGCTTTGCTTTTCCTTCACATCACATCACATTTCACATCATTCATACTTCTTCATACAATTCACATCACAACATTTTCAGCACACACCTTCAAACTTAACATTCCTAATTCCCGGAGAGGAGACAATGGATTTCATGTTTGAGGGGTTAAGCATGATAAAGATAGAAGAAGAATGAAGTTGAATTGCCTAAATCATCCCTATGCAATGTATAAGAACTTATCATGAAGCTTCAACTATCCAAACTCAATCCAACTAGACAAGGCAATTTTCATAATTCACACAAAATTCAAGCAAAGTATTCAAATCCCAAATATTTCCATAAATCAAATTGAGCTCAAAAGTAATAATCAAAGGCTAATTCACAAGCACAATATCTTCATAGGGGTCATGTCATTCCTAGAAGCACCATTTTTTTATTTTTTTTTTAATGCATGCTGAAAGGAAAACAAGACAAGAAAGAAACATGCTAAAAGAACTGCGGGTATCCCACCCCATACTTAAAACTCACATTGTCCCCAATGTGAAGAATAAATAGAAGTGAAAAAGAATACTCACAATGTAAAAGTCAGTGATATGGCACATGTAGATGGAAGTGGTGTGGAAGCAAGCGGCTGTGCAATCTCCTTCAAGCAACTATCCTTTATTACCTAACAACCTGAAAAGACAAGACACCAAAAGCGCAGAAACGCAAAAAGCAAAAAGCAAAAAAAAACAAAAACAAAAGCAAGAAAGAAAAACTCAAACCTCGGATTGCCTCCGAGAAGCGCTTGATTTAAGGTCTCTAGCCGGACCCAATTCCGTGGTTGTGTTAGTTCACATCAAAAGCCTTGGACTGCTCATCCAGTCCTTGCAACCACTTTTCACAGACTCATGAAATTTCTTCTTGAGAACTCTCTTCATGTCCTGTTGGAAGATTTCCATTCTTCCCAACAATAAAGATGGTATGGGATAGTAACCTTGTGGGCTACCCCATACTTGAACGATAAGCTCTTTGGTCAGGGAGAAGCTTCAATCTAACCTTGGGAGGTTCCTTTGCACTGCCCTCCAGCTTTTAGGCAACTCGAGTAAGATGGAAGCCACAGGGACGATTTTCAGCAAATCTCGGGCAGCCATGTAAGAAATCTCGGCCGAGATTTGTGGGATGAGACCGAGATTTTTCTTCTGCACAGGAATCTCGGCCGAGATGGGTATGATCTCGTCGAGATATCAAGGATCTCGGTCGAGATAGGAATGATCTCGGCGGGATCGGATAGGGCTATCCGATCCGTCTTCCTCTTTCGTCAGCTCTTCATCCTCGATGCGCTCTTCCTTTGGATGAACCTCTTCCCTGGGAGTTAAAATGCTTTCAGATTTCTCCCTTGATCTCCGCAATTCGTTTAGCGTTTGAGGTTCATCTTTGCGAGACAATCTCCTCTCTAACCTGTCATACATCCTCAATAAATTTTCATACATCAACTTTATCTGGTCTTCGGAGGTTGCAGCAAGGTTGTACTTGAGGTTGTGGGGGTTCGAGTGTTTCTCCAAAAGGATTATAAACGTAACCCTCACAATACCTCAAGAGCCAGACCCGTTATTCCAAGCCATCTTGTACCTGAAGAATACAAAGACAGAAAGAAAACGAGATCAAAAGTAACCAAAAGACTTACACTATAAGAAATCACAAAACATAACAAATGACTTAGTCCCGGCAACGGCGCCAAAAACTTTGTTCGCTAATTTTACGCCCCTGTAAACTTTTTATCAAGAATGATAAAAGCTCACAGGTTGGTATGTTTTAAATTTATTAAACAAGAAATAAACACCGAATCTGTAGCGAACCCACAGTGTATGGGTCAATTACAGTTAGGGTAAGTATTCCAAGGTCGAACTCAGGGACTAAATGTTTGGAATGCAGATGTGATCACAGATAGCGTAAATCAAAATAAAAGAACGAGGTTGGAAAAGAAGGGAAGAAAGATCAAATGAGGTTTGGAGGGTTTTCTGTAAAGTTCGCAATCAAATAACATTTTGATCGAAAACCAAGTAAAACAGATAAACGAAAGTATATCAATAAAGAAAATGCGGATTCCAAGGATTCAAGGTCATCGTTATTACGCACGGACTCAGGAAATTCTCAAAAGATCTATGGTTACAAACTTCAGGGAAGAACGTTTCTAAACTGATAGTCTATTACCGGGTAAGTCTCAAGACTATCTAGTTCCAAACCAACTACCTATTACCGGGTAAGTCTCAAGGGTAGAGAGGTAGGAAATTCTAAACAAACCAAATTCCGAACTAAGGGAAAGGTAAACCATTACCGGGTAAGTCTCAGGTATTACCCTACTTAGGACAGAATCTAGGCACACTCAACCCAATAGAGGTTTCCACCTCTATTACTATGGTCGAACACTCAAGTATCCAAACGGAACATTACCGGTAGGTCTCAATTCCGGTTTAGGTTACTAGCTAGAGAATTCTAACTAGGTTTAAGAACAAGCCAACCAAAGGATTTCAAAGCTACTAAAACCAAGCAAATAAGCACAATTCCATCATAGTCCGAGTAATAACGAATCCCAATTCACCTGGATCCACACGAGTTTAGCCAACAAGCGACATTTCAAACGCAATCATCAATCCACTCAATTCAATGGAACAATCAATCATCAATCCAAGCAATTCAATGGAAGAAGCAATTATCAATCCAATCAAGTCAATCAATTCAAGAGATTCAAGAGATTATGCATAAACAAGAACTAAAATAGAGATTAAAGAAGAAACTCAGCTTTATTGATAGAGGATTAGCAAAACGTCAAATTCCCCAATATTCGCGAAGTTTCTCCAAGCTTCAACAAGTTCAACAATG
The DNA here is from genome assembly GCA_002319775.1 of Fagopyrum tataricum. Lineage (NCBI taxonomy): Eukaryota > Viridiplantae > Streptophyta > Magnoliopsida > Caryophyllales > Polygonaceae > Fagopyrum > Fagopyrum tataricum. The sequence goes on along the minus strand of CM008280.1, from coordinate 15,490,201 downwards.
GCCAACAATGGCCTAGGGCAAAGGGAGAAGAAAGGGGAAGAGAGCTCTCTCCAAAGGAGCTCGAAATTTGAAATGAAACGGGAACCCCGGAAATCATTTAGGGCTTTCCTTTTATATCCCGCAACGGGCTGCCCTAAAACAATCCGAAAATAGCGAATTAAACGGCGCACTGAAATCTCGGTCGGAAATCTCGGCCGAGATCGGCCAGTCGGGACCGAGATTTTGGCACAGAAAAGTTCAACGTCAGCACATCGGATCTCGGCCGAGATATCTCGGGCGAGCCATCTCGCCGAGCAAGGCTGATCTCAGCCGAGCCATGGAAATCTGGGAAATCTCGGCGAGCCTGACCCAATCTCGGCCGAGCCATCGGGCCGAGCATGTAATCTCGGACGAGCCATGGAAATCTCGGCCGAGCCAGTGTAATCTCGGTCCGAGATGCGGTCTTCTTCGTTCCTTTCGCGTCTTTAGCTCGATTCCTCGCGTCCTTAGCTCGATTCCTCGCCTTTCCCGTGCACGTACACTTGCTCCAATGTGTCCACTTCGAGGCTTGATCCTCAAATACGTCGTTTTAGCTCCAAAATGTGCCAAATCACCTACAAAGCCACAAATAGCATGTGTAGACATCTATTCTTGCAAAGTAGAACTAAACAAGCATAAATGGCACAAACTAAGGCCAAAACATGAATGCGGAAAGGGAAAATCTAACTAAATGCATGTGTGTAACAGGTCGATAAATCATGTTATCAAAATACCCCATACTTATCCTTGCTTGTCCTCAAGCAAGTAGTAAATCTAAGATAAGATAACATGAATTATCTATGCAAAACAAAAACAAACACGCGAAGTGCTTCTAATTATGATCACCCTCAATAGTGCAAGTTTCATAGCTAAAGATATATTTCAATTAAGATCAAATGAAATAGGCATAGAAAGGATAATCATACTTTACAAGAATTTCGTATTCATCATCAAAACTACCAATATCTAATATTCATGAGAACTTCAAGCCTAAGCCTGCCAAGTCAAATACATGTATACATAGATCAAAAGGCTTAGCAAATAAAGGCCAAGAAACGTGATAAGGGTAGGATGGGGTCTTTAGGTCACGTGGTGCTAATCCGGGAAGAAGAAACAACACACTTCATCTTTTTAACTCAACATTCACCACCCTTGCATAATCTGCAGATTTTCTTCTTTTCTTTTCTTTCTTTCTTTCTTTTTTTTTTCCTGAGTGAAAGGCATTGGTGCACAATAGCCGAAACCTAGGTGTTCAGTTTCCTTCACGTACCTCACACCAAAATGCACATACCAAAATCAACTCTAAGGGAATGTTTTTAAAACTAATCAGACTTTGGCAAGGCACAAACACCCGGCTATGTGAATGGTACCGAGTTACTCATCTTTCATAGCCAACAATCCCTTATAAGCTTTGCTTTTCCTTCACATCACATCACATTTCACATCATTCATACTTCTTCATACAATTCACATCACAACATTTTCAGCACACACCTTCAAACTAAACATTCCTAATTCCCGGATAGGAGACAATGGATTTCATGTTTGAGGGGTTAAGCATGATAAAGATAGAAGAAGAATGAAGTTGAATTGCCTAAATCATCCCTATGCAATGTAAAGAACTTATCATGAAGCTTCAACTATCCAAACTCAATCCAACTAGACAAGGCAATTTTCATAATTCACACAAAATTCAAGCAAAGTATTCAAATCCCAAATATTCCATAAATCAAATTGAGCTCAAAAGTAATAATCAAAGGCTAATTCACAAGCACAATATCTTCATAGGGGTCATGTCATTCCTAGAAGCACATTTTTTTTTTTTTTTTTATGCATGCTGAAAGGAAACGTGTGACAAGAAAGAAACATGCTAAAAGAACTGCGGGTATCCCACCCCATACTTAAAACTCACATTGTCCCCAATGTGAAGAATAAATAGAAGTGAAAAAGAATACTCACAATGTAAAAGTCAGTGATATGGCACATGTAGATGGAAGTGGTGGTGGAAGCAAGCGGCTGTGCAATCTCCTTCAAGCAACTATCCTTTATTACCTAACAACCTGAAAAGACAAGACACCAAAAGCGCAGAAACGCAAAAGCAAAAAGCAAAAAAACAAAACAAAAGCAAGAAAGAGAAAAACTCAAACCTCGGATTGCCTCCCGAGAAGCGCTTGATTTAAGGTCTCTAGCCGGACCCAATTCCGTGGTTGTGTTAGTTCACATCAAAAGCCTTGGACTGCTCATCCAGTCCTTGCAACCACTTTTCACAGGACTCATGAAATTTCTTCTTGAGAACTCTCTTCATGTCCTGTTGGAAGATTTCCATTCTTCCCAACAATAAAAGATGGTATGGGATAGTAACCTTGTGGGCTACCCCATACTTGAACGATAAGCTCTTTGGTCAGGGAGAAGCTTCAATCTAACCTTGGGAGGTTCCTTTGGCACTGCCCTCCAGCTTTTAGGCGCAACTCGAGCAAGATGGAAGCCACAGGGACGATTTTCAGCAAATCTCGGGCAGCCATGTAAGAAATCTCGGCCGAGATTTGTGGGGATGAGACCGAGATTTTCCTTCTGCACAGGAATCTCGGCCGAGATGGGTATGATCTCGGTCGAGATATCAAGGATCTCGGTCGAGATAGGAATGATCTCGGCCGGGATCGGAATAGGGCTATCCGATCCGTCTTCCTCTTTCGTCAGCTCTTCATCCTCGATGCGCTCTTCCTTTGGATGAACCTCTTCCCTGGGAGTTAAAATGCTTTCAGATTTCTCCCTTGATCTCCGCAATTCGTTTAGCGTTTGAGGTTCATCTTTGCGAGACAATCTCCTCTCTAACCTGTCATACATCCTCAATAAATTTTCATACATCAACTTTATCTGGTCTTCGGGAGGTTGCAGCAAGGGTTGTACTTGAGGTTGTGGGGGTTCGAGTGTTTCTCCAAAAGGATTATAAACGTAACCTTCACAATACCTCCAAGAGCCAGACCCGTTATTCCAAGCCATCTTGTACCTGAAGAATACAAAGACAGAAAGAAAACGAGATCAAAAGTAACCAGAAAGACTTACACTATAAGAAATCACAAAACATAACAAATGACTTAGTCCCGGCAACGGCGCCAAAAAACTTTGTTCGCTATTTACGCCCCTGTAAACTTTTATCAAGAATGATAAAAGCTCACAGGTTAGGTATGTTTTAAATTTATAAACAAGAAATAAACACCGAATCTGTAGCGAACCCACAGTGTATGGGTCAATTACAGTTAGGGTAAGTATTCCAAGGTCGAACTCAGGGACTAAATGTTTGGAATGCAGATGTGATCACAGATAGCGTAAATCAAAATAAAAGAACGAGGTTGGAAAAGAAGGGAAGAAAGATCAAAGAGTTTTGAAGGGTTTTGTAAAGTTCGCAATCAAATAACAGATTTGATCGAAAACCAAGTAAAACAGACAAACGAAAGTATATCAATAAAGAAAATGCGGATTCCAAGGATTCAAGGTCATCGTTATTACGCACGGACTCAGGAAATTTCTCAAAGATCTATGGTTACAAACTTCAGGGAAGAACGTTTCTAAACTGATAGTCTATTACCGGTAAGTCTCAAGACTATCTAGTTCCAAACCAACTACCTATTACCGGGTAAGTCTCAAGGTAGAGAGGTAGGAAATTCTAAACAAACCAAATTCCGAACTAAGGGAAAGGTAAACCATTACCGGGTAAGTCTCAGGTATTACCCTACTTAGGACAGAATCTAGGCACACTCAACCCAATAGAGGTTTCCACCTCTATTACCTATGGTCGAACACTCAAGTATCCAAACGGAACATTACCGGGTAGGTCTCAATTCCGGTTTAGGTTACTAGCTAGAGAATTCTAACTAGGTTTAAGAACAAGCCAACCAAAGGATTTCAAAGCTACTAAAACCAAGCAATAAGCACAATTCCATCATAGTCCGAGTAATAACGAATCCCAATTCACCTCGGATCCACACGAGTTTAGCCAACAAGCGACATTTCAAACGCAATCATCAATCCACTCAATTCAATGGAAGAATCAATCATCAAATCCAAGCAATTCAATGGAAGAAGCAATTATCAATCCAATCAAGTCAATCAATTCAAGAGATTCAAGAGATTATGCATAAACAAGAACTAAAATAGAGATTAAAGAAGAAACTCAGCTTTATTGATAGAGGATTAGCAAAACGTCAAATTCCCAATATTCGCGAAGTTTCTCCAAGCTTCAACAAGTTCAACAATGGCCAACAATGGCCTAGGGCAAAGGGAGAAGAAAGGGGAAGAGCTCTCTCAAAGGAGCTCGAAATTTGAAATGAAACGGGAACCCCCGGAAATCATTTAGGGCTTTCCTTTTATATCCCGCAACGGGCTGCCCTAAAACAGATCCGAAAATAGCGAATTAAAGCGGCGCAGAAATCTCGGTCGAACCAACATCGGAATCTCGGCGAGATCAAGAAATCTCGGCCGAGCTCGGAGGCCGAGGGATCTCGGCCGAGCCATCTCGGTCTCGCCGCTCTCGGCCGATGTCTCGGCGAGCCAAGTGTGATCTCGGCCGAGCCATGGAAATCTCGGCCGAGCCTCGGTGGAGCCATGGTCTAGTGTAATCTCGGTCCGAGATGCGGTCTTCTTCGTTCCTTCGTGTCTTTAGCTCGATTCCTCGCGTCCTTAGCTCGATTCGTCGCCTTTCCCGTGCACGTACACTTGCTCCAATGCGTCCACTTCGAGGCTTGATCCTCAAATACGTCGTTTTAGCTCCAAAATGTGCCAAATCACCTACAAAGCCACAAATAGCATGTGTAGACATCTATTCTTGCAAAGTAGAACTAAACAAGCATAAATGACACAAACTAAGGCCAAAACTTGAATGCGGAAAGGGAAAATCTAACTAAATGCATGTGTGCAACAGGTCAATAAATCATGTTATCAAATTGTTTGATAGACAACTATAACGATATTCTTTTAGCACATTTTGTTGAGGTTAAACGGACCAATTGTGTTGTTTAGGTGCTTCAAATCTGATGTACGTTGAGTACGGTGCATGTTGCCTTCATCCAAAGAGGAGTGTGCAAAGAAAGCTTTTTATATGTGCACGAGAACACAGTGACAAAATATCTACCTTCCATTTGTGCCTTACAACCAGTTGAACCAACGTGGCTTACCATGGTAAATATTGCAAATATAAGCATCATTATGCATCACTATTTACTACAAGGTATTGAGGATTTAAAATACTTCATGTTAGCCAGAATACTCTTCATGTAAGGTTAGATGTCACATTTCATAAAAAGATTATTCGCCTCAAAGTTGTCCTCATATCTCACTGCTTCTGGTCATATGCTTTTTTAGGTTCGATCAAAGTGACGTGCCAACAAACCGAGCAATGACCACATATGTTTTTATCTACAACTTTGATTCCTGCTACCTTCCAGAGGGCTTTCTTAATATCGACAATTGTTAAGTACCGTGATTTTTTAAAATTTTATGAAATGAACCTATGTTCTCCGATATGTATCGTTGCTTGCACGCGCGTAGCGTGTGCGAGGCAACTAGTATAAAGAAAATAGGCTAAGTATTCTGCAAACGGGGGATAGCTCGACCCTTACATCATCAACAATAATATCTTTAACACCCTCAATCGGGTCAAATAATACATTAAAACCAAGCAGAAAACCAAAAGCCGCACTAGCAATAGCGTCAACCACCCTATTCGCCTCTCTAAAGACATGTCGAAACTGGATATTCTAGTCTCTACTAAGCAAGGAAAATTTGAGGAGTCCCAACTTCTTCAACTATGTGAAACCAACAAGGAAAACTTGGGGGTCAGTGACAATGATAATGACATTTTCGAGTGGTATGAACACATCAGGTAGGTAACCAAGCCACCAAACATGATGGCTCCTTTCTCCCTCATCACTTGACACCGCGCCAGAAACGTCGCTTCTCGGAGAATAAACGATGGATCAGGTGGATCATGGGATGCAAAATTTAAGAGGTACTGGAAACCGACGGACCATACCTCCTCAAGGAACATCTCATTAATAGTAGTTGATGTTCTTGTAGAAGCGTTTCTTTTCTTATAAACCTAGTTCATTTAAGGGTTTTAATGAGATAGATAATACGTGATTGACGGTAAAATTATTCGTTCACTTTCTTTATCTAAAAATTGTCGAATTACAAAGTATTATATTATATTCAAACTAATAATATATTTTGGCAATATAAAATTATGAAGATGACTAGGAAGAATACTGTTAATATAGTTATGGTTGAAATGATGAGTTAATTGGCCGGTGTTTTAAATACTTAATTAAAAATTTAAAAGAATCTGTAAATGAATATATTAAGTTATCCCTTCACTTAATTTTGTCAAGGCATGAGAGTTGAGAAGTAGCTAGCTCGGGTCAGGTACATTCAAAATCTAAACCCATTGGTAAACCAAACGGCGCCTTCACGGCAACAGAATAAAGTCTTGACGTAAACATGGCGTGACGTAGAAAAGGAGGAAGGTTACCGTTACGGTTTGACTCGACGGGCGTATGACTTTGGGATTGAGATGAGAGATGAGAGAGAGGGAGAGAACAGGGTCCAGGGAACACGTTTTTCAGTTTACACAAACCGACCACAGAATACAAAAAGGAAGAAGAAGAAGAAGAAGGAACTAGAGAGAGAGAAAGAGATCCCAACTGCACGTTTCAACCTTCATTCTTGCTGCTACAAATCTGTTTCAAACCTCATCTGCAAAAAACAGCACCGTTAGATTGTGAAATAGCCAAGGGATTTGGTTTTGTTTCGTGTTTGTTCGAGCTATTTGCGGTTGGGGAGGTCCTTTCAGATTCATAGATGGAGGAAACCTGACCGAATTCGTTGATTTTGAGTTAGTCTTCTTCCAAAAACCCAGTTTCAGGTACTAGATTCATCTCTATATTTGGATTTGCTAGCTATCCAGTGCCGATTTTTTCTCTAACTACTAAATTCAGTTTTTTCCATTTTTTTCGCTGCTTTTCTACTCATCTGCATCGAAATTTGAAGTTTGGCTTCTGATTCTATCTGCATGTAATGTTCGAAATTGCAAGGGTTTGGAACTATGGTGTTAGGGATCTCCTTGGAATTGCTCGATATTGAGCCTTAATTTTCAGCTTCAATTGCTTGATTGGTTTTTCGCTTTACTAATTCTTATTGATTTGTTTTTGTGTTCTTGCAGGATTTATGTCATCACATAAATTTGTTAGGAGCAATTTTAAATTGGTAACTGAGCTGAGCTAGCAACTGCAATCTTGCACTTGATGACATAAGGGTACTGCATCTCTATGGTGCTGGTGCAATTATCCTCCTGCTTCAGGATTAAGGACATGCTGTATCTATTCCAGGTGGATACGGAGAAATCCTGATTACTATAGAATGGAACAGTCAAAAGAATATGCACAGTATTACCACGATCAAGTAGCACAGGGAAATGTAGATCTCAATCCCGTATCTGAGAGGTTCATGCAAGATGCCACCAACTGTATCAACACAGAGACAAAACCTCATGACTTCAGTTTACCAGAAAGTAAGCCGGTCAATTTTTCCATACAGACCGGTGAGGAATTCGCTCTGGAGTTCATGCGTGATCGAGTTCATCCCAGAAAACCTGCTCTTCCAAAGACTGTTGTTAGTGATTCTAACTATGCAACAGGTTATATGGAACTGAAAGGTCTTTTGGGCATCACTCGTACAGATTCTGAAAGTGGGTCAGACTTATCTATGCTCACATTAGTGGAGAAAGGTCCCAAGGAGTTTGAGAGAAAGAACTCGTCTCTGAATGAGGAACAAAATAAGCACGGGTCAATGTCTTCTATGCAGCGTAATCCATCTGGTTACGACAGTGGTGAAGGTATCTTTTACAGATATGCTTCATCTATAACTTCAGAAAGCTTTTCAACAAGGATGAAGATTCTCTGCAGCTTTGGTGGCAAAATATTACCTCGGCCAAGTGATGGAAAGTTCAGATATGTTGGGGGTGAAACACGAATTATTAGGATGGGCAAAGATATCTCATGGAACGAGCTTAAGCAGAAAACCATGGGAATATTCAACCAACCTCATGCCATAAAATATCAGCTTCCAGGAGAAGATCTTGATGCCTTGGTATCTGTCTCAAGTGATGAGGATTTGCAGAATATGATGGAAGAATGTAATACGATGGGAGATGGAGATGATTCAAAGAAACTTCGTCTATTTCTGTTTACCTCAAATGATTTAGAAAATGCTCATTACAGTTTGAACAGTGTAAATGCTGATTCTGAGATCCAGTATGTTGTTGCTGTCAATGGTATGAACTTAGGATCGAGAAAAAACTCTGTGAATGATTTGGCAAGCTCTTCAGCCAATAATTTAGATGAATTGTTAAGTCAGAATATTGATAAGGGGGGAGTTGCTGGATTATCTGCAGGGTTAGTTGGAGCCAGCAGTTTACATTTGGCTGAAATCCCTGGCTCTGCATCGACAGCATTTCAAACTTCTCAACCGGTTATATCTAGTTCTGTAACCCATCCACAGCTTGTTCAAAGTCAGATAATGCAACATGACCCAGCTGTTTATCAACTGCATTATAACCAGGATCTTTATCACTCCAGTCATTATCCATTTGGAGAGGTGTCTATGCCAACATCTACTGAAGTAGTGATGGGGAACCAAAAAGTTTTCACTGACTTGCCGCAGCATGGTGAGTTGAAATCTAGAGATTCAATCAATTTAGTAAGTGAAGTGAAAGGTAAGGAAGATGGGACCATCCAGCAAGAGGTTAAACCTGAAAAACATCAACCTTCAGTGAATAGTCAGCATCTTCCTCCAAAGCCATCTGAAGGTGAGGGGTTCAATAACTTTGTTGCTGAAGTAGCATCTGGTTCTTCCACTCTTCTGAGCAAGGATTTCCCTGGATTACCCCCCAAAATTGAAAGAAAGCCCCAAAATTATATCCATGGTTCATCCTCAGCTGATGCCATTAGGATGACACATGCACACCTTCCTAAAACACTACCTGATGCGAACTTGCATTCAGAAGGCAATGCATTTCCTTCTGAGTCTTCCAACCTGGAGTCTGAATCATTTCATGTGAACCACACTGAATCACCTGTATCTCTTCAGAGGTATTACTCAGAAAGAATTCCCAGGGATCAGTTGGAGTTGTTGAAGCTGAACAGGATATCGAAGTCTGATGATTCATTGAACTCCCAGCTTCTCGTATCCTGCTCTCCCTCCAGTGGTGTACAGAAAGAATTAGTCGAAGATTCTATTGATAAACTGCAGAACTTGAATCTGGCAAATCATCAGGGAGAAACTCTCTTCGGTGGGAAGTCATTGCACACAGACGATCAACTGATTGCCAGTGATGAAGCAAGTGAGAAACTTGGAGTACCTTCTGGGAATGTGTCACACAATGAAGCTAACCTGACACATTTGAACACTGATGCTGAATCATCGAGTTATGTAGGCTATGATGGTACAAACCCTGACACTAGAACGCAAGAGACCGTTGGGCATAATCTCTTGGGAACTCATGCAGGCTTTTCCCAGAAGGGAGATATTCTTATTGATATCAATGATCGATTCCCCCGTGACTTCCTCACAGACATATTCTCAAAAGCAATACATTCTGAAGAATCATCTGGCATTGGTACCCTGCAGCATGATGGGGTTGGGTTTAGCATGAATGTGAAGAACCATGATGCAAAGAATTGGTCTTTCTTTCAGAAACTTGCCAAGGATGACTTTCCAAGGAAAGATATATCTCTTATTGATCAAGATCATCTTGTTTATCCCAGTAGACTTGCTAAAGTCAATGAAGAAGCTCCTGTATCATACCAATTTTCACCTTTGACAACTGATGGAGTTTCTGCCAGTAATGTGGACTCACACATCACTCATGGAGAATACAGGAAAGGTTTTGCAGGCGCAGTTGAAAAGGACCAAGTAGTCTCTCCTTTGGACTACAGTGCTTCTCAAATACAAGGAAGTGAAGTCCAATTTCATGCTATGACAGAGATTCTAAAATCTCCCTACTCAGAAGATGAGGTAATGAACTAACCAGAGCTTGATTTTAAGGAAATAGCTCCTCTCTTTAGCATATTGTTATTTTTAAAATCTTGAGAAGGGAAAGTCTTATTAGGTACAACACTCTTTCGTTTGATTTTATTTGATGTTCAAAATGCAGGACCTCAAGAATGTTGTTCTTCCTCCTGTAGACCCTTCTAATTTGGACTTTGATATTCAGGTATGTAACTCTGTGAATACAGCTGATTGGTGCATTTTTGCGTCAAATATGATTATGCATAGTTATAGACTTATAATGTTGGCTCTTGGCCACCAATAATATAAAGTTATAATGTTGCCTCTTATAGCATTTTGAGTCCAAATACCATTTTTAATTAGAAAAAAATTGTCTATCATGGGAAGCCTTTCCTTAAAGATGGGCAAATCTTTGAAAACATGTGTGGATGCCTATTGCCACAATTGATGATATCTTAAGTGGTAATTTATAATGTCGTTATTTTTCTGCAAAGCTAAAATTCAATGGTTTCATCATTTGCCTATCTTTGGGTATTTCTGCTACTGCAGAACAAGCTTGCCCATTCATGTATGTAGTACTCGTTACAATTCTGAAAAGGTCAACTAGATCTTTTTTCAAGTTAAGTAAAGTAATCCATCTCAAGTGTTTGTAGTTGTGATGTACTTATCCCACTCCCTTTTCTATAATAAATGTGATGTTCAGATTGGTTTGCACTTTATTTTACCAACTTCACGATGTTTGTATTTCTGTACTGCAAACTTATATAAAACCAGAACCTAAGACAAGAAGTGCTTTTCTTTTTTAAAAAGGGTTTGCTGTTCTATTTGATGATGCAGATCATAAAGAATGACGATCTTGAGGAACTGAAGGAACTAGGTTCAGGAACATTTGGCACTGTCTATCATGGAAAATGGAGAGGAACTGATGTTGCTATCAAGCGCTTTAAGAAAAATTGCTTTAGTGGTCGGTCCTCAGAGCAAGAAAGACTGGTATATTACTCTCGATTTGATTTCTCTGCTATTGCCGTTTTATGTAATTTATGGATTCAATAATCCGCAGTAACTCTGTCTTCATGCTGAATAACTTTGGTGTCTCAAGAAACATAACAAGTTACTTCTAATGATATTCTGAGGTCTCCTAGATTTCTTGGGTACTGTAACTCTTCTAACCCATCAGTGTTGAAATTTCCATTTAATTAGTGTTGTTTCCTAAATTTAAATTTCTAGATGCAAGATGTGACTGATAAAGTCAATTTCCTATGTTGTATAGACTATAGTATGGTTCAAAATGAAAATGAAAATGAAAGTGGAAAGCTAGATTTGTAAGATCCTAGGAGTGGGAAAGGTTTCTACTGGTACATTGACTTGATTTTACTCCAGGCTTGGCTTTCCAGCAACATTTAATGACTTTGGATAATGATCTATTTGCAAAAAGGTTCATATTTTTCCAATGAAATGGGTTTTTGGACGTAATTCTGTGAGTTTTACTGTTCTTTTACAATTTTTCCCGCCCGGTCTCTAGGTTTATAGCTTGAGAAACAAAAGAAAATGGGAGACCCTGATTTTGGTAACCTCCTTGTTTGTGGATTAGGATCATATGAAATGATGACTTCTTTTATCTAACTTCATGTGAAAGTGGTGTATGCTTAATATTTTTGAATTTTGTATCCACTTTCAGACTGTAGAGTTCTGGCGGGAAGCAGACATCCTATCAAAGCTTCACCATCCAAACGTGGTGGCATTTTATGGTGTAGTGCAAGATGGCCCAGGGGGGACTCTAGCTACTGTAACAGAGTTTATGGTTGATGGTTCTCTAAGGCATGTTTTAATCCGCAAGGACAGGTAATATTCATACAGATAGGAACCATCAAGCCGAATATCAAATGATCTACTAATGAACTGCTGACATTGTTGCTTGCTGCACATAAGGTCTTAGTTGTATTCTTTGGAAGGATTTATCTGTTGATTTCAAAGATTAACCACTCTAATAATTGTCATAATGCTTGAAGATTTTTGGGGTCTTAGTTTGTAGTTTATATTTGAAGAGTTGGGCATCATTTTGATCACATGAGGAATAGTCCAGACTTTGGTTGATTGGATTCTATAAGATTTGAGGCATTGGGGACTTGTCAACAAAGAATCTCGTCTTGGATATGTTTGGGCAGACTTATTTGATTATTTGCATGGACTCTTTGTATGATTGTCTTCTATTCATTGTTAAACCATTCACTTGAAGTGGCTAGAACATACTTTAAGCCTATATTTATATTCAGCGTGAAATACTTTGGGTTGGTTTATCTGCATGTCTTTTTTTCTAAAAAAAAAAAAACTACATGGTATTGGCCTTAACCTTCCAGTCAGTTCAAAATTTTTCTATTTCAGTTTCTTTTCCCTAGTTCTTCAGAGATCATCCACCATTTTCCTTGTTCTACTCTCTAACCTGGAGTATAGGAAACTAATTTTCCAGTGATTCGGAATGTTCTTTCTTAATCTTGATCTGTGCTCGCTTATCTCACAACTATCTGATTGCTAGACATGATAGTGTTTGGCAGCATAAACCTTGAGGGTGTTTGGTACAGTTTCCCTTGAATTAGGAATCTGTTCCAGAATTACTAAAACTGCTTACTGTGTTAATGTAAAACATCTTTTTGATACCTGACCGGCCTGGGTTTCGTTCATACCCACCTTTGATCTACCAAATTGAATGAAGACGACTGTTATTACTTCAGTTGTCCAAACCTTGTGCAGTGCCTGCATAGTCCCCTTCTGATGGTTAGCTCATCTTCATCCTCCATTCTTCTCAACTTTATTCATAGGGGGACAAGGAAGCTGGTGTGGTGGGACAAGGCAAAGATGGTTGTTCACCGGTGCCGTATGATTTCAGTCAAAACCTATACAAGTATCAAATACCCAACCCGATTCCTCATTCCAACTCTGGAATCATCCGAAACGGCACCCTTCCTTTTCGCTTTGAGCTGGTTAAAGCATTGTTAATCACATCCAATCATGAGATACTCAACCTAGTCTTAACGTTATTGCTTTTGATAGACCAACAGATACATTTGGCAATCATCGTAGTAGCATATCGTGCTCGACTGAAATTGAATTATTCATCGTGAAATCATACAAGTGGAAATGATATATTTGGCAATCCATCTCAATTTACTAGGTCTTTTCATCTTTCATCTTTTCCATGTCAAACTAGTATTCTACAGGGGGGACTTTGAAATTTAAAGTAAGACCTCCGGTTTACCCGTGAATCTGGAATCTTTTAGTGTTGCATCAACATTGAGACTCAAAAGATCTTCTGTTGATGACATTGGCTTGCTTATTCTTTTGAGTCTCTGATTATGTGCTGCTTGCTTTCCTTTTTTTTTTAAGGTGTTGTCTGCATTCAAATGTTTAAAAGGGTTTAAAAGCCTATTGTTTCATCTAGCTCTTGACTTATAGCTATTATACTTGTAGAAGATTTTCACTCTCTATAATACTACTATACAGGCATCTTGATCGTCGTAAAAAGCTCATAATTGCTATGGATGCTGCGTTTGGGATGGAGTATTTGCACTCCAAAAATATTGTACATTTTGATTTGAAGTGTGACAATTTACTTGTGAACTTGAAAGATCCTTCGAGACCTATTTGCAAGGTAATCTGTAGTGAAAAGTACACCTGTCTGTTGATGCCACTTTTGAGCTTGTAAAAGTATATAAATATAATAAGAAATCAAATCCATGTTAAAGGCTGATTTCTTGTGCCTGGTATATTTGTGTAAGGTTGGTGATTTTGGGTTGTCGAAGATTAAAAGAAATACATTGGTTTCTGGTGGTGTAAGAGGAACTCTACCATGGATGGCTCCTGAATTGCTGAATGGAAGTAGCAGTAAAGTCTCCGAAAAGGTAAATACCTTGTGCCACTTTTCTTGTCCACTTGTATATAAATATGTTCTCTTCTAGTGTGTTAGTGACTTAGTGTGTCGTGTGGTTGTAATCCCGAAAATGGAAATAAAAAGAAAATAAATACTTCTTCCGTTCGCAAATAATAGTTGATAGACTCACACTCTGTTAAAAAGTAATTGTCATTTTAGCTATTTTGTCATTTACTTTACACATTTATTAGTACTTGGTTATAGGTGGAGGCTTCCATTTAAAGTATAAAACTTTTTTCCATTTTACCCTTACACTTGGAATTGCACACAAGATTGGGAATGTTACCAACGCAACACATGAGGACTATATTCGTTTTCTTTCCTTTTGATACAACCAAACAAGCCCTAAATATGGTATCTTGGCCTCGTTCCTTATTCATGGTTTGGTTTAGACCATTCAATTCTATCCAGTGGTGGTGTTAAGTGATATGTTCTTGTATAGGTCGACGTTTTCTCATTTGGAATCGTATTATGGGAGATTCTTACTGGTGAAGAACCCTATGCCAACATGCACTATGGAGCAATAATAGGTACATTCTTCTTGAAACTATAATAGCATAATCTAGAATAGAATGAATCCTAAGAAACATACATTTTTTTATATCATAAAGGTGGAATTGTGAACAACACACTGAGGCCGCCAATCCCGAGTATCTGTGACCCGGAGTGGAGACGGCTGATGGAGCAATGTTGGGCGCCCAACCCTGCAATTCGACCATCGTTCACGGAAATAGCCGGTCGACTACGCACCATGACTGCAGCCTGTCAAACCAAAGCTCCAACTCAGAAGGCTTCTCAGTAGCAACTCTACTATCATAATTATTTGTGCATTTGAAATGTGTATTTTTTTTACTTGTAGAAATTGATCTGGTCTGACTGCCATTGAAATCATGAACAGCATTGCATTCATATTTTGGTGCTAAATTCTGCTCCCATCACTGCTTTTTTTCTATGATGATGCAAGAGGGTAGATTATGCTTATGGATTTTCTGTAGTAAAGATTATACTTTTCCCTTTATCTACATCTACTATTATTTATTAGTCCGCTGTGTTTAAGTGCCTGTTATCTCTTTTATTCCTAGAGATTTTCGTTACCTATATATAATCTATGATATATATATCCCTATCCCTCTATATATATATATATATATATATATATATATATATAAAGGCGGCTTTAGACGTTCATAGTTCAATATCTCTGATGTTCTAGAAGTTAGACTAGCTCCTCTTCCGACCCGAAGTGGAAGTTAGACTAGCTCCTCTTCCGACCCGGAGTGGGTTATGGGGAAAGGTATATAATATAGGGTAGTGCGTGAAGCACACGCGTCGTGGTGCGCCCCAAAATGTCTTCTTCAACATCCCATTCCGCTGTTAATGAGCTCGGAAAATCCCGCAAAACTTGAAACGATTTCAACAATCATTCTAATCCTATCTATTTCACTTCATCCAAACATCACTAATTTCAATTCAATAAAAGTAAAAAACATATAAAAATGCGCAAAACTAACTCGACCCGCAATAAGGGATGCTTATTTCACTAATTTTAAACTTCTTGTTGTGGATCTACAAAGTTTTTCCTTGCATCCATCTCGTAATAGAAGAAAAGCTTATAATACCGTTTTTTCGAAAATATTTGGGACGTAATAAGAGTCGGAAGTAACAACATCCTTTCCAGAATTTGATGGATTTGGGCACACTCCCAATACAAGTGGATGCACATTCGTGGTATGCTTGGGATCCATCCACTTTTTTCGTCCGGAAACCGTCGTCGTAATCCACCTAGCCTTGTTTCGTAAAATTTATCGGTACAAATATAATCGCTCTAAGAATTTGAAACAAAGACTCCAATTACTCCTAAAAAAATACAAGAACTTTCGGGTATATAACGACCCGTTTGTTAATAATTTTGAAGTCCATTATGTGATGCATAGGGATGGAAATGGGTGCACAACCACCCGACCCAACCGATCACCCGACCCGAATATATGGGTGAACACCCGAAGAATTCCGGGTGGTGGGCGGTTGGTGGGTGAAATTGATGGGTGGTGGGGCGGGTATGGGTGGAGGTACAACCACCCACCACCCGCCCCGTCACCCACCCGCCCCACCGTCCCGTTTCACCCGTTTAAATTATAAAAATATATATAAGACCTCAAATCTCTGATATCTAATATGGGAAAGAATTGACAAACAAACAACCGTTTTGAGTCCTGATCCCGTGTCTCTCTCTAGCCCTTCGAGTCTTCGCTTTCAACTTGTAGTTGCATCTGCCTTTTGTGCCGACGAGTGTTCTCCTGTCACTGCTCGCCGGCACCGTCTTCGATCTTCTCCAGAGTCGTCACTGCTTTGCCGACGCCGTCTTTGACGTTCTCACTGCTCCACCGACACCTTCGTAGACGTTCTCACTACTTAAACATTCACCACAAGGTGACAAAAAAATTTCTCGGGAGAAACTACCCAACAACTAATTTGTTCTTTGAAAGGTTTGTCTGGTTAAAGTTTCTTTACTGAAATGGGAATTTATCGATGATTTGATGATCAATGAGATAGATAGAAACATGCTTGAGAAATTTGATAAGTATTGGTCGATTATAAGTGGAGTTTTGGCAATAGAAACAATTTTAGACTCAAGAGCAAACTGAAATGTGTTGAATGGTATTTTAACAAGATATACGATAATCTTTGTTGAGATTGAGAAGGTGAAAACTTTAATGTGGGATCTTTTTTTATGAAAATCAAGACTTGGGTGATGATATTAAGGATTAAGAATATGTAAGTTCAACCTCTAGATTGATTGGCAATAGAAATGTAAATTATGATGATGACGATGATGATGATTTTGGCCATTATAAGAAAATTTTGAAGAAGAAGATTAGTGTTAGTCATGAGTTGGTATATTATCTTCAAGAAATTGTATCACCTAATAGTAAAGATTTTGATGTTCTTATCTTATGGAAAACTAATCTAAAGTGTCCAAATTTGCAAAAGATTGCAAAAGATATTTTGGCAATTCTCGTGTCTACTGTGACTTCTAAAAAAAAATTTAGCATGGGTGGGCGAGTGGTGAGTCCTCATCGTTCTAGACTCCATGGAGATATTTTAGAGACATTAATGTTTTTGCAATATTGGATTGAGAGCAATTATGTAGGTGAGCATATCTAATTATACTAATAACCTCTTCTTCTTTTAATTTATAATATCTCCCTTTCATAATTTTTAATTATAATTTAGTTTTTTTTTGCTCGATGCACAAATAGGTTGATGTTATATTGAAGGATGTTGATGTTGAACATTCCGCCATGAAGGCGTGTACTCTAATATGTATATTTTTGACATTCAAAGTTTAATTAATGGTTAAGTTTGATTTTCTAATTATTTTTTTTTTAATTTTTTATTATGTTAGGTTGTTGAAGTGTATCATTATATCGAGCTTTAGAGGAGTTTCATTGATTTATGTTAATTTACTTTTGTTATATGCATACAAAGTTGTGTTTTTGTGCATCAGTTTGGTTTGTATAGTTGAAAATATTTTTTGTTGTTGGTTTATTATGTTTCACAATATTTCATGATTTAGTAAATTTTTATTTTTGTTATTTTTAAATTGAAAATTGTCATAACTTTCAAAATTTTTAACACGAAAAAAATTACTTTCACACCCGACTACTTCACCCGATCACCCGGTGGGTGATGGGTGGGTGAAATATGGGTGAAGTGTTAGGTGGGTGATGGGCGGGGTGGGTGACAACTTCAGTAAAATGGGTGGTTGGCGAAATTGGTACATCCATCAACCAACCCGTTTCCTTTCCTATGCAGCATATTCCTCCAATTCGCACAATTAAAGACACTTGGCAACATAAGAAGAAGATGTGAGGTCATAATTTTCCCAGCCACTTAAAATTGAATTTGTGGCAAGAAATGGGTCTTAAGCTCATCATCTCCTTCCTCTCGCTCTTGCTGTGATGGAAGTGTGGTGAATCCATGGCTTATCTTCTTCCTAATCTCCCTTCCTCTCTGACCCTCCAACCAAAACCCCAACAAGAAAAGCCCTCAAATTTCTCTACTGCAACATCAGCAACAACAACAGCTCACTTGATGAAGCTTCCTTCTCGCCAAACCAAGCTTGAGCCCCCGCCATCAAAAGGCGCAGAGGCTAAACCTAATTATAGCAATAATAACAATGACGATGATGAGAAGAACAACTTCTATCTCAATCTGGGTTTGGCTGTTCGAACGCTTAGAGATGAGCTTCCCCGCATTTTCACCCAAGACCTCACTTATGATATTTACAGGTAATAGATGATATTAGCATGTTTGTAGCTACAGGGATGATATTGGCACAATTAAGGGATTAAAATTATAAGAATTAAGAGTGGAATTTGGCAAGAGAATTATCAAGAAGGAAGGAGATTATGGAAATTACTCGAATTAGATTATGCAAATTGTATAATTCTATTAAATTTCTTTGATTATAAGGATTATTGAGGCTAAAATTTCTTTTTTTTTAACATTTTTTCGTAATTTTATCCACGATTATAATTGTCTTCATTTTCATCTACATAAGGCTCATTTGATAAAGTAAGATAACGTAGATGAAGCTGAAATGACGAATTATATAGACGATGAATTAAGGATGAAATGTTTTAAGGAGATAGGTATGGAAATAAGTTAAATGAGTGTTTGGTAAAATGAATATGATTGTCTGTAAAATTACGGAAAAGTATGTGTTAAATTTTTTTATAGACGAAAGAGATGAAAAAAAGGAAGAGGGTGAAATTTAGTCTCAATAATGCTTATAATTAAAGTTTAACAGGATTACAATTCTCATAATTTAATTCCCTTAGGGCTCGTTTGGTTTCAACTCTGGAAACGGAATGAAAACGGATCTAGTACATATGTGTACCCTTGTTCATGAAGTTTTTTTGGAATCATTCCCAGTGTGTTCAAGTGTTGTAATAGAACTTGATTATTTTTGATACCTGTAGGAAAACAAAATGGGGATAAACAAGTACATTTTGCATAAAACCACAAGAAATGATTCCAATAAACTTCATGAACAAGGGTATACAGACTAGATGCATTTTCATTTTATTTCCGTTTTCGGAGTTACAACTAAACGGGGACTTTATCTCCATAATTTAATGTCCCCTTCATCTCCTTCATTATCTTACCAAACAAGATTAAGGGAATTATTCCACCCTTTTAATCCCATAATCTTCATTCCCTTAATTTTTTGACTAACCAAACGCAACCATAACCTTACGTTACCAAACAAACCCATTAGCATAACGTAAGTAATACTAATAAATATAGTTTTGTTGTTGTTCTGTCCTGCAGGGATGATATTACTTTCATAGACCCATTGAACACCTTCACTGGAATTGATAAGTACAAACTCATATTCTGGGCATTAAGGTTCCATGGAAGAATACTCTTCCGCGAGATTGATTTACAGGTTATAAGGATATGGCAACCATCCGAGAACTCAATTCTAATAAGGTGGAACTTGAGTGGCATCCCTAGGGTTCCATGGGAAGCAAAGGGACACTTTCAAGGAACTTCAAGGTACAAATTGGACAGAAAAGGCAAGATTTATGAACACAAAGTTGATAACTTGGCTTTCAATTTCCCTCAGCCATTAAAACCAGCCGCCTCGGTTTTGGACTTGGTTACGGCTTGTCCGGCCACTCCTAACCCCACATTTCAAAACCTATATCCTTCTTCTTGGCTTCACTTCTATGAGGCAGTCAAGGAGACTTTAGATCATCACCAAGGCTATGGCTATCTATCATTTACTTGTGACAAAGTTGCATCATATTTAAGTTAAGTTTTAGAAACCCACCAAATTAGATTGTGGTGCATGTGTAGTATTGTAGAGAGGGAAAGAGGGTACAGGTTATTGGATCAGGGTGATGGTTAATATGGATGTAAATGGTAGGAATATATATATGTCTATAGTGTTTTGTTGTGACAATTAATATATACATATATTGACTTTGGTTGCTTTTGTTAGTCCCTGATCAAATGGAGATGTATGAATCCTGGCTATGTCTTTGTCAACAGAAACAACATTTGCTTTGATGGTCAGGCTACTCACAATACAACCAAATTTATAAGGTCACCACTACAAAAGCAAGCATATGTAATTTTTTACCTAATACTACAATCTCAGGAGAGACTTAAGCAAAACCATCAACAATCTGTTAATAGAGTGATATTGACATTAGCGAGGAAGGTAATGCAAGGGCTTGATGGCAGCAACCGCACCCAGCTCGGGTCTGCTATACTTCTCGTAAGTCACATGCAGGAGTGATTTTTTTGCTGCTTTCTGATTTTTGAGGATCATTTCACTACATTTCCTAGAGTTTTGCAAAATTGAAACTGATATCAGAAGAAGGAACATGTATATATATATATATATATACTGTGTCATCCTAGATGTTGAACATTAACATGTACCTGATTTCGGATTCTTGGTAGCGTGCATGATGTTGAAGCAGTGTTGTCCAGTTAGGAGTTACTTGCAATGTACATCGTGCAATGTAGATGGCTGCAGCACATAACATTGATGGCTTGAAGCTTAAAGCCTCGTAATTGACCAAACACAGCTCGATGAGGTAGAATGCCAGATGCTCAAGCTGATAACATAGAAAGAGGAATTAATAAAAAAGTAAAAAAAATATAGGCAACCAACTGAACTAAAATGAGAAATAAGAGTTGCAAGAGAATATACCTTTGCATCTGATTGGGAAGCCTTCAGGAATCGCAACATGAACACGTATGCCGTAGGCAGATTGAAACGGAACTTAAGTTTTCGAAGAATGTCTTTTTCCTAAAAGAATTCACAATGCCATGATTCAAAAATTAAACCAAAAGAAAACAGAAGAATGATATATATATATACCCCCCTCTTAGACACAAAAATTTTAAGATTCAATAAAACATGTTTGGCAAAGAGCCTACCATTTGCAACACTTGGTTTCTGGTATAGGACTCTGCTGATATGCTAATCAGGTCTTTAACCTGAATATAAAATATAATTCAGTAAAAGTTACACAGAATCATAGGTGAATTTACTAGAAATATGAAGGCAAAACTACCCTTGGATGCCAGAAGTCCTCATACTTTGATGCTAAAAGAAGTGCAGTTAGACCAACCAGCTGCAGCTCACTTTTATTAATTGAGACCAGGGATAGATATCTATCTAAAATTGAAACGGTAAGGTATAATGTCTCTGGCATCAAATCAAATTTATGGTGGACCTGTAAACATCAAGGCAGCAGCAAGTGAAAACGTGCTTAAAGAGAATTTAGTTGCAGTTTTAAATGGAAACAAGGGTGGCCAAAATAGTATATCATGCAAACACCTCTATTAGCCAGTTAACCAAAATTCCTCGCATTTGGGGTGTTACTTCAGTCTGATTTGTCAAGTAATTTGTGAGAACTGTGCTCTGTGCCTGCAGCAAATTGTTTTAGAAACCAAAACTCAATATCATTTTTTTCTGCTTGAATAGTTAAACAAACTGCAAAACACTGGATCCAAGATCTCACAGTTAACATGTCATAAATAAAAGTATGCAGCTGTGATATCATGAGATTAGGCAATGTGATTGCTACAACTTTCTAGCTCAACTGTAGGCATCTACTCTTGTATGAAAAAAAAAACTCAATTGGCAGCATCTGTAGTTAGCTAGGAACCAGTTAGATATATTCTGTAATGAAGTGATATTTTATTTCAGATACAGCCATGCACATGTAAAACCATCCCATATCTGAATGACTGAAGACCAAGAGAGGAGAAAGCAACAGATTCAATAAAAAAAGGTTGGAGAATCACCTCCATAGCCCAGTAATATAGATAGATCTCATCCACATATTCAGAAACTTCTAGAGGGTTAGCTTGATCATCAATGGATGGTAGCTTCGGCTTTGTAGCTGAACTCTTTCCCAGTAACTGCATCATATCACAATGTTATGAGTATCATTAGGCAGGCTGTAAGGAGGCATCAATAACATATAACGATACCTTTGATCCTGATATAAGCATAGACGTGTATGATTTTCTACGATCAGATTTCCTCTGACCCCTGGCTTCTGAGATCTTTGGGTTCAAATTCTTGCCAGCCCTAGTTACAACCTCTTCTTCAGCAGATTTGTGATGAACTATAGAGTCCATAGTCTTAGGCAAACGAGAAGTCCCTTCTATTTCTCCCTTGGACAAAATTGGCTGTGATTTGTCCAAAGTAGCCTTGCTTCTAGAGTTTGAATGCCTTCCACCTTTGGAAACTGTCAGACGAGTCCTCAGAATTGGCTGTATATATAACCAAATAGAAACTTAGATATACTAGTTAGTGAAAAAGGTGACAGACAATTAACGGTCAACATTCGTTATTCGACATGGATTAGCAAATAGGTAGTAGCCAAAGAAAGATGGATTTTGTTCACAAGTTGCAGGTAGTTTGATGCATTGTGACACTACATTTCTGGCAGTAAATACTGTCATAGGGTAAGCAGTCATTCAATACCTCAAGATTTAAATTTTGCTTGAGCTTGCTACAGTAAGGTATGAATGTCAATACTAGACAGACAGATCATTTGGCAACTTTGAAGAAATCAACAATTGCAAAAACATTGATTTGATAAATCAACGGAGTCTAATATTTGACAGAAGCGCAGGTGGTTTAATGGTTGATAGAGTGGACAGATGAACTAAAACTCAATTATATTTCCTTAAAGGTAGCTAAAGAACCAGGAAAATGATAAGAACACAACGATATGAAACAACACAAATATCTAACTACTTTCCATTCAGCAGTTAATCAAACATCCAATATGTTGAAGAAACTCTCACAAAGAGTTGAAAGAAAAGGTCAAAGTTAAGAATTGAAGCTCAAGTTCAGATGCCAGGGATGAGTAGAAAAAATAATGTAACAAGCGAAGGAACTCTTGACAGCAAAAAAAAAATCAAGAGATAAACTTCTTCGAATGAATGACTAAACGGAGCAATAATATGAGATCCAATAACACTGGCAAGGGCAATGCCAAATTGCCAATGTGGTCTTTCGCTTTCCCTTCATTTGATTTCTTTGGTCAAACTTCGAGTGCTCTTTTTAGGATTCAAGTTGTATCAAGGTTACCTTGTAGTTCTAAAGATTTTCTATTATTATTTTTTAGAGGATTGAGTACAAGGTAAAATTCAGGAATGCGGAATATGTAGCTTAACCATATGGACACTAAAAAATATCAGGTGAAAAAATATCAGGTGAAAAAAAATCAGAAAAGCTACATGAAACACATACCTTAACCGATTTTCCCAACCTTACATGAGTATCTGGATTACTTTGACTCCTTGACCCCCTGGAACAAGTCACCCAAATGGTCCTTAGCCCCCGCTTATGAAATAATTAAGTTAAGAACCTTAGGAAATTTCATGATTAATTCGGTTTGTACAAAATGATTTGAAAAGACATCAACACAAGTCACACATCCAACTTTATAAGTTTCATGAGTTTACAATTGCCAGTAAGTAGATACTCAAGGTTTACTACAACAGGTTTTGGAGTTTTAGTTGTATAGAACTAATGGAAGCAATAGTTCTTCAGTCTGCAAAACATCACAAGCCAAAACCAAATTGTGAAACTCAAACTATTCGCTGATAAGTTTTAAACTTAGCATGTCACAGAAATGACATCTGTATAGATGTAAGGTAAGTACCCTAGGATATTTCATAAATAATTCGGTTTGAAACAAAGGATTTGAAAAGACATCAACACACATCCAATTTTTAAAGTTTCATGAGTTTACAATTGCCAGTAAGTAAATACTCATGGTTTACCAAGAGCAGGTTTTGGAGTTTTAGTTAGATAGAAGTATAGAACTAATGGAAGCAATGATGTCTGAAGAAAGTCATCTTCAATTCGCAAAACATCACAAGCCAAAACATACTGTGAACCTCAAAATATCCACTGATAAGTTTTCAACTTAGCATTTCACAGAAATGACAACTATAAACAAAGAAAACCTATGTAGCACGAAAAATTCAAAGAGGCAGTGTTTCCCGATTTCGTATCCCAGGAAAACTTGGAAACACGAATCCCTATGCAAAAAAACTACGCTTCCCAATTTTCATATCACGTCCATTTCTGTGCTAACATAGGTGAAAACCGATATATTAAAACAGTTGAGCTACCCAGAGATGTTACATATGCACTCACATTGCTAGAGAGACATCACTAACTCGATCCTTCAACAGTTTGTTTTTGGCATCACTTGCTCGAGATATTATATTTCCACCAACTCTCGTTTTAACTGAAGTGAAGAGAGAAGTTTAGACACAATAGTGTAAAGATTTTCTTTACCAGGTATCAGTAGTAAAAAGAACCTCTTACCATGAAAAGCAAGTACTCTTTTATCTTTATCTGCACTTTCAGCACTTTCCTACAAGCAACACAAACCATGAGATGCATATAACCCACGGTAACTATTAGAGGGTGAAGCCATATTTGAATGACCCCTCAAATTTAAGTCACCTTGGAATTCCTTTTAACAATACAGCTAGCTGGCCTGGAAACTGGAAACGACTTCCTACAAAAATTGAAAAGGAAATATCCACATCAGAGAAGCATTATTGAATCAGAAGCGTGATAAGAAATTTTCAAACAAACAAATCAATTTTTCGGAAAATCATCAACCTCGCTACTTGGTCAGTACTCTTTGCTGTAAACCCGAAAATCATCAAACAAATCGATAATTTAGAGAAACTGTAGAGTAAATGAGTTCGTTTGAATCTATAATCAACTGAAACAAATACATAAAACGAACATGAAACAATATATACCTATCCTTCACAGCTTTGCAAATTTGTGTCTTTGGGTTCTGAGTGATTGAGGTGGGCCCTTTGGATGGCTTCTGAATATTTGATGTGGCCCCTGTCGATATTCTACCACTGACTGCCCAACACAAATAATATATGCACCATCGTATTACAAACATATCGTTATCACTAGAATCTCTATTCTTCAATTTACCTCTCCTAGAAGCATTTGAACTGTCGACTCCTTGAGCTGTGCTTGATTTCTTCTTTCCCTATTTAGAACAAGAACAAAATAGGAATTATTCATTTATTGGCAGTTTTTCAGTTTGCTTTCAAGGAGGAAGTAACTAAACCCAATATGATGCTTCGAGATAGTGTTGAAATCAGTTCCTGTTAAGTTTTTAGATTGAATGCTTCTAGTATAAAAATAGTAGCATTTTTGGGTTAAGCACAACAACCCGCTGAACATGCATTGAATTTCTTAGGCTATAGAATATAATCTCGAGAATTAAAATGCATGTTCTTACCACTACGGATTTGCTCAAGGATGCTGTGGAGTTTCTATTTCTTGATGCCCATGAATTCCTAAAACAAATAAAAACGGAAAATTTGCAGTAAAATGAATGAAATGATATATAAAAGGCTCCTGTCTCATTCTCTTCCTCGTCTGTAGTGTGATTCTTTCTCAACTTAGACATAACTTTATAACAACAATAACTGGTAGAACTGAATAAAAACCACTAAAGTCACCTTGCACAAGTTTCAAATTCATTTCTCTTCTTACATTAATGGATATTTAGGGCCTGTTTGATAAAACGAGATTTTTGGTTGATTAAGCTTTTTGAGTAGCTTTAGCTTTTTTGAGTTTCAAAGAATTTTGTAAATTATGAAAATCTAATAATTGTATGGGTAGGGATAGATTTTCATGATGAATTTATCAAAAAGGACAAGTTACAAAAAAATAATAATAATAACCATACAGATAGGTTAGAAGGGTATTTTTTACCGAAATTAATTAAAAGCGAATGAAAAAATCTACAAAAATATTTCTCATATAGATTTCAAAAATCTCTTGAAAAAGCTACCCAAAATCTTCTAAAACTCTAATCTCCACAAAAATTCCCCACACCAAACCCAAATTAGCTTTCAAATTTCTCAAAACTCTCCAATAATATAACAAAAAAGCTCTAACGAACACACCCTTAAACATCAACATTGTTACGTGATCTTCAAAAGAAAACTATAGCTCAGAAAGTGGTGGGTTTCATAAGATAAAGAGTGAAGCCAAAACCGGAGCCAATTGTTGCATTCTAGCACAAAATGAATTCAATCTTTGAGCCACCATATTTAAATGCAAAATAAATGCATAATTTTCGCTGGAAAATGTACTTACACAAACTTTGATCCATCAGGTGCTTTATTTACTAAAGATCTCCTTTGAACATTACTTAGATCAGCCAATGCTTTCCTTTCATCATGTACTTCACCTAAAACATACAGAGAAATTGTTAAGAAGCATATGGCCAACATAAATCCAAAGCACAAGCAGAAGAACCTAACCAAAATTGTCTAGCTTACCATTTTTATGCTCGACGGCAGGACCCTCAACATCCAGAAAAATTGAACCAAAGGAATCGGTAAGTGTTTGTTATTATAGGGAAAGTAAACAAAACGAAAACCATTTTAGTCGGTTAAAAGTTGTATTACCTTCAAGCTGTTCATTTTTGTCTCCTTCGTCACTTTCTTCATCATGACAGATTTTCTACATGAGAATGATACAACAATATTTCAGAACTACCAGCAGTTTTTTCAAATGAAGCTCTATATATGTCAGAACTTTTCTTTGGTCAAATAAGCACTAGAAAACAAGATTGGATTTAGAGATGTAAAAATGAGTCAGTCCCTTACAGAAAGGAAGAAATAGCAATGTAACATCTGATGTTTACACTATACAGTATTTAGTGATATATGAAAGCAACCATTTAGTTTAGACCTTTTTGCTAAGCCAAGTAGCTATGAGGAGAGATGTGCCTAGATCAAGAGCTACTACTGTTTTATGATATCTTATTTTCTTTTTTAAAACTTATTGAAATTGTCCATAACCATTTTGGTTTTACTACCTTATGAAATGAGGTATAAACTGAATCTTGCGGCACTCAGTTTGCCAGCAATTTTATACGCTCTGCATACTGTACGCTTCATAAATCGGCATATCGAAAAACTTCATGGCTGATAGCCAAGTAGACATGTCCACTGGATCAAGTATGGTTGGGTCATTTCAGATTACCGACCAGAACAACTTCGAATTTCAACATGGTTGAGAAGTTAGAAATCTCAATTTTATTTTTCAATGATAACTCAACCCAAACATCCACAAATTTGCATGCCAATTGAATTCTGGTCATGGTTCTAAATTTTCAGGTCATGTTTTAGCATATATAACGGCAAGCATAGCCTATATTCTGGCAATGTACTAGTACTCATTGATCATTTTTTCTTGGCAGATATCCTGAACGTCTCCACCCAAAATCTCCAATTGACAAGATGCTATGGTTAATTTATCATATGCAAGACGAGATTCAACCTGACATATACCATCGAACAGAGCCTACTAATTCCTCTTGCATATGAAATGAATGTAAATTCATACAAGAAAAGGCAAACAAAAAAACACACATTGGGTAAAAAAAAAAAAGCAGGAACGAATGCTTACGAGCAACTAGAACCAATAGGCTCACAGCCGCAAGCGGAAGCCTTCTCATTATCGGCATAAATCTTGAGTCTACTGGATATAACTGTTGAAATAAACGCGAAGTCAGAAAAATAACCTAACTTTGATCCAAACACCGCAATTGAAGTGGTGATGAACTAGATCTGTGCTATATACCTCTCTTGCTAGGGCCATTGCAATCAATTTCCTTTGCGTGGCCGGAAGTGGGCTTGACCTGATGATAAACAAATTTTCATCGAATGGTAAAGAAGCAGTAGAGATTTGCAATATTTGAGTCAAATTAGGGTTTACGAGTACCCTAACTGGCGCCATTTTGAATGCGATTCAACCTATGTCTGCAAATCAATCCACATCTAACAAAGAACGGAAAGCAACACACGAAAATTCTCCAGGACAAAAAAAAATCGAAAATTCTTGACTCGTTCGTTGTCTAGAAACTATGATACTATCCTCCAAAAAGAGAAGCGGAGAACTGAAGCGCCAAAGGCATAGATTTCAAATTGTTCGTTTATTTGCTAAAATACCCTCCAACTGAACCATAAAAGGGAATTAGATTTTGTTTAAATAATTTTATTATAATGTTTATATATTAGGTAGTAAATATTAATCTAAAAAATATAATTGTACTAAGAATATGATTTTTTTTTATATATAAAATTCATGACAAGATTTGTAACAAATAAAACATTATAAAATATTATACTTAAACATAGTCAAAACACCAAAAAAAAAAATTAATGATTTGTTTAATTTTCAAATCCTTTATTTATAAAAGTTCTCAAACTGTTATTTTTACTTATAATCGACGTGGGATAGCAAAATCCGTTATGAATGAAAATAATACTTGAATTTAGTCAAAAGGTCAAAAAAATGTCTAATTTGTTTAATTTTCAAATCACGACGTGGGATAGCAAAATTGTTGGTCAACGACACTTATAACGGATATTAACCCGTTATGAATAAAAATTATACTTGAACTTAGCCTGAAGGCCAAGAAATGTATGATTTGTTTAATATTCAAAATCTCTATTTATACATATACTCAAACTATCAACCTTACATATATAGTCGATGTGGGATAACAAAATCTGAAAATATTTAACGACCCACAAAAAAGTAGGTCAATGACTCATGTCACGGATATTAATTTGTTATGAATAAAAATTATACTTGAACTTAGCCAAAAAGACGAAGAAATTTATGATTTGTTTAATCTTCAAACCCTCAATTTATATAAGTTCTCAATTTATCAGTCTTATTTATAAATGATGTGGGATAGCAAAATCGTTGGTCAACGACCCATATAACGAATATTAATATGTTATTAATAAAAAATTATACTACCCTCTATTTCAAACCCCTCTATCTATACATGTTCTCAAACTATCAACCTTACAAATAAATAGCCCATGTTCTCAAACTATCAACCTTACAAATAAATAGCCCATATAACGGATACTAATCCGTTATTATAAAAATCATACTTCAACTTAGACAAAAGGTAGAGAAATAGACAAAAGGTAGAGAAATGGATGATTTGTATAATCTTCAAACCCCTCTATCTATACATGTTCTCAAACTATCAACCTTACAAATAGCCCATGTAACGGATACTAATCCGTTATTATAAAAATCATACTTCAACTTAGACAAAAGACAAAAGGTAGAGAAATGGATGATTTGTATAATCTTCAAACTCCCTTCTATTTGTATATGTTCTCAAACTATCAACCAACAACCCACTCATGTAACAGATATTAATCCGTTATGAATAAAATTATACTTGACCCATGTAATATTAATCCGTTATTCATCATACTTCAACTTAGACAAAAGACAAAAGGTAGAGAAATGGATGATTTGTATAATCTTCAAACTCCCTTCTATTTGTATATGTTCTCAAACTATCAACCAACAACCCACTCATGTAACAGATATTAATCCGTTATGAATAAAATTATACTTGACCCATGTAATATTAATCCGTTATGAATAAAATTATACTTGACCCATGTAATAGATATTAATCCGTTCAGATGTGGGATAGCAAAATTTAGCGACCCAAACAGGCCAATGACCCACATCAGGATACTAATCCGTTATATAAAAATTATACTTCAACTTAGCCAAAAGGTGAAGAAATAGATGATTTGTTTAATCTTCAAATCCCTCTATTTATACTTGTTCCAAACTATCAACCTTACATTTAGTCGATGTGGGATAGTAACGTGAAATCGTTCAGAAAATTGTGTAATTTAAAATTAAAAGATTTGATGGCTAATTTTTTTTTAAAAAAGATAAAAAAAATATTAATATAAAAGGAAGGAAATAATAAATATATAGGGTGAGAATTATAATGTACGGGGAAAGTTTAGGTTTTATTGTCAGCTAACGTAAGAGATTTGATGACTAAAGATTTTATGATTAAATTAATAATTTAGTAAAAAAAGATTTTATGGTTTATTAAATAGCTAAGTAAAAAAAGTTTAGGTTTTATTGTCAGCTAACGTAAGATTTGATGACTAAAGATTTTACGGTTAAATTAATAATTTAGTAAAAAAAGATTTTATGGTTTATTAAATAATTTAGTAAAAAATAGATTTATGGGAAAAGTCGTGAGGCCGCCACGTCAGCATTTTGATGGCTGTTTTAGTAAAGTATATAGATTTGCATGTGTATACGCGTACCCCTCTATCACTCCTTTCGTTAGAGTAAAGTTAATCGGGCGGACAAATCAATATCCGCGAAATTGAGGCACAGTCGGAGTGCGTATGGCGGATGCGGACTGTGCATTCGTCCCAAGGGTTTGGCGCATGCGCAACGTGCGCATGTTAGTTTTCTCATCGACGATTCCACCACAAACACATTTTTTTTTCCTCTGTTCATTCCCGTCGCCGGCGATTGCACCTCTCACTCAATCTCTCGTCCAAGTTCGCTTTCTCATCGGATCATGGTTCGGATTCATATGCACAACAATCTGGAGTTGGAAGAAGCCTAAAAGATCGGCTTAAGGTTAGTTTTGAACGTTTTTTTATCGTTTTTGTGATTTCGTTGATTTTAGGCTTGAAATTTGTTAGTTTAGGAAGATTATGTTAGTTTAGGAAGAATTGGAATTAGACCGTCTATGAACTTTATTTTTTTTTTTCACGTTTTTTTTTTCTTTCCCCGGAGCTTAGAATAGTCCTTTAATGGTGAATTCCGGCGAGATTCCGGCAGGTTTCCGGTGAGATTAAATTTTAAAATATATATAATTAAATAATATGTAAATTCAAAAATGCCAAATTTTATTTGAAAACAAAATTCAAATTGCGATGCAAAACGTTAGAGATAAGAAGGAGCGAGAAGCCAATGTTCGACGGGATAGACTTGTCACCTCATATATTGAGGGACCTGTTGAGCAGGAGTCCGTTGTTGACGCATCCGTTGAGGCACCTGTTGGGGCACCATCATCACTTGTCCCGGATTATGGTACGGAGGACTCCGCAGATGGTGATCCACACCTATACGACATTCTCAGTGGTGAGCAAGAGCATATACATGTTCAGCATGAGAAGATACATGTTGAGCAGGAGCAGGCACCTGTTGGTGAGGAGCAGTAGGAGCGGGAGCAGGAGCAACCACCACAGGAGCAGGAGCAGCCACCAGACGTGTTATTGACATGTTACACTAACCACCGAGCTAGCGTGATATGGGCCCAAAGGGTATAATTTAATTTTCCACCAAAAAAAGTTTTGTTTTTCCACTCGATCTAAGATAATGTCAATTTTTCTAAATTATTGTAGGAGGATCCTAGGATGGTCAAGGTTGTTAGGAGACTGGATGGGAATGCTAGATTACGTGGATAGCGTCGAGGTTTGGATAACCCATATATATGGTTCGGTTTGGCCAGACGCAGCGGACTTACTGAGTTGAAGGACCTTCACTTTGGTGGGGCGATTATTGTTTGATTACTGCGTTTGTTAAGAGGTGGCACCCTGAGACGAACACTTTTCATATGCCTTGGGAGAGATAGGTATAGTGTTGCACGATGTGCAGGTTATTATGGGTCTTGCAGTTGATGAAGATGCATTATTGACTCCCGCTGATGATACTACTAGGCATCGGTGGCTTGTTGATTTTTAGGACTATCTGCTTCCGTTACCACTGACAGCTACAGGCTATTTTGCGAGACTGTTAGGACTAGAGCCATAGTCATGCTTGACCTTCCAAAGCCTCCTCATGACGTTATTGCATCTGCATACGTGCTATTATTCATCTCGTCAAACTTGGTAGTCGACAAATCTACCAAAGGGACGTGGTACCAAAGTTTCATACGCCCCCATACATGATCGTTGGGATCCCGTCACCTAGAGGAGACCAAAGTGTCATTGGATGGGTTGGTTCGAGCGTCGTCTCCGTGGCTTGTCGATGATGCATACATGCCCTGGTACACTGCCCATTGTCATCCATATATCCTGCCGACGTCCATTGCGGTGCAACTTTCAGTAGATCGTCCACCACCTGTTCCCGTCTCAGATTCTAGAGTACGTTTGTTTCTATTTTTTAACTTACCTTGTATTTTATTTTACAATTTTATAAACAACTTATTGTATTTTTATTGCAACGTCTTCACATACTTTTGGGTCATCTAATGAGATATGCAGGATCGGGGTCTGTTCGTTGGTTTTACACCCCTATAAATCCCTATGAATAATGATAGAAACTCACAGGTTAGTAAAACAAGGAATGGATAGTTTTAAATTTATAACTTGTAAATAATTCTCCTAAATAGCAACGAACCCACAGTGTATGAATCGTATGAAGTAGGACAAGTATTATTCCAGGGTTGAACACAAGGACTGAGAGGATTAATTTGCAACATTGATTAAATATAGTATAAATCTAAAATAAGAAAGGAGGTTAGAAGAGATAAAGGAAAAAGAATCAAATGTTTTTGGAAAAGGTTTTTGGCGTTCACAATTGAATGTCACCTTCAATTGAAAACAATTATATAAAAGCGAATAAAAGAAAAGATAATCAAATTAAAGGAAAGAAAATGGATTCCAAGGGTTCAAAATCAATGTTTATACATATAGACTCAGGAAAACTCATAAGGCATCTATGACTGGCAAGCACAAGGATGGACAAATCTGTAACACCCCAAATCCGTAGGACTCGGAGTGCTACTGGGCTAGGATCTCACAATGGATCCTGACCCTAGCCTGACAACAATTTAACAGATCTTACAACAAGGCACCAATAGATTAAAACAAAACATGAAACTGATATATATAGATATCCAAAAAGGTAATACACTGTACCGCTGAGTACAAACAACTAAACTGTACAACAAAATAACCCATATCCCCGATACCGCCCCAGTGTACGGAGCCCTCAGCGGATCACCCACTCTGAATCACTCTGCAACTCTCCTATCCTGCAAAGTGTCTACAACACGGTATAAAACCGTTAGCTAACCATACACAAATATAGGAAGATGCTAGAGCACAAACACACATCAGAAATCTTAACACATCATCATGCTTTCATACATTTACCCAATTCATTATCTTTATATAATCTAGCAATCAACTCGTATATAATATCCGTATAAACATAAGTGACACGAGGAATATAACCCTCGCCTCTGGGTACTATAACCAGCTGGAATGGTGCCTGGAACACCTCCCCGTGTACCCTAAGGGAATGGAGAGTGCCCGAACCGTTTACCAGGTCTGGCCTGACCACAGAGAACCCCCAACTCCCAACGGGATGAATGGAAAAGTTGTCACAACCCTACAATGGGCACTCAATACATCATAGGTCGGTGACCATCATAACACATGCTATAAACATATAACACATGCACAACATCCTATAAAGGAATGTCAATTAAGTAAGTCCCACATACTTACCTCAACCTCGTAGTCGTCTCACTGGATCAACCTCAACTCAGTCCACTCCAACTGGAGGATAACACGGCCTATACAAGGCATACATAAATATCAAACTCCTATCACACAAAGGGTCACACCTAGACCCAAGGGATCCATAAGGGATCATATCCAACTCGTAAACCTCAAATCCCTAACCGGCAATTCCATATCATACTCGTCAACATCCGCATCCTAGTATGGTACTAAGTTCCTCATACTAGAAAGGAAAGGAACTACCTAACTATAGGTAGTCCCGGAACAAGACGCACCTGCGTGAACTAAGGACGCAGGGGCGGAGGAGATCACCCGCAGGCGCGGCAATTACAATCCGCAGGGGCGGTGACAAGGAACGCTGGCAAGCGCAGGCACGCCGCTGGCACGACGCAGGCGTTGTGACACAGTAACCGCGGGGGCGGTGACTCTCGGCCGCGGGGCGGCGACAACGCAGAATGCAAACTCGCGGCTTCTCCTTAGCTCTTCACGTGATCAATCACGTCTACTTTCTTCCAGATTCATATCCATACCACAACATACACATACAAACATCAATCCTACATTCAATCATCTAATCCTAAGCTAAGGAAGAAGAAGAAGAACAAGAAAGGAGAAAGAAAGAAAGAAGAAACAAGGAATACCTACCACATCTCTGGCCTAAGCACGATCTGATCCAAGGCAGTAGCTCTCTCTAGCTCTCAAGCTCAGCAACAACATCATACCACATCAACATCAACAAGCACTCACAAGGCCACACCAAAACTCTTCCAAAACTAAGGAAACCAAGAAGAAGATCAAGGAGGAAGGAGAAGGACGTGAATGCAGCTGGGAAGAAAGTGAAGATGCTCAGCAAGCCAAAGCAAGGATTAGGTTAAGGAAGTGGGAGAGTAAAGCACGGGTCAAGGGTCAACAAAGACGGTTGCAGTCGCAGGAAACCGCAGGGGCGGGTTTCCTGGCCGCAGGGGCGGAATAGCAGGGGAGCCGCAGGGGCGGCCTCATAGACCCGCGAGGGCGGCTAAGGCCAAACTAGCTCCAAAAACTAAGGCTCTTACAATTTCTAAGCTGATGGTCTATTACCGGGTAAGTCTCAAGATCATCTAGTTCCAAATCAAACTACCTATTATTGGGTAAGTCTCAAGATAAAGAGGTAGGAGATTCTAAACAAACCAGATTACAAACTAAGGATAAGGTAAACCTTTACCGGGTAAGTCTCAGGAATTACCTAACTCAGCAGGGAATCAAGGCACATTCAACCAATAAAGGATAAACCTTTATTACCTAGGATCAGTTCTCTAAGGTATCTAAGAAGGGATATCACCGGGTAAGTCTCAATTCCAACTTAGGTTACTAGCTAGAAGGATTCTAACTATGTTCAAGTCCAAACTAACCACCGGGATTTCAAGGCTAAACAAATCAAACATAAACTCAAACTATTCCATCATAATCCAAGGCATAAACAAATCCCTGTCAACCTTGGAACCACAAAGTTCTAGCCAATAACAATCATATCAAAAGGCAAATAAAGAAATAACAAAAAGGGAAAGAAAGAACTCAACTTTCAAGGAATGAAAACCTGCAATTGTATTAAATCTTGAATCCAAATGTAACTCCAACAAAACTGAATGAAAAGGAAACAACCCGTAAAGAAGAATGGAAGGGAAGGAGACGGCTCCCCCTCTAGGGCTAACTCTGGGCGACTCCCATCACACCTTGGAATGAATCCAAGACTTCCTTTTATACATAAAACCTAGCTAAAAAGACATTGGGCCCAAAAGAAAACAACCCGTAAATAAATATAACGCTCAGGGAAGAATCTCGGTCACGGATCTCGGCCGAGATGGTCATGGTCGGGGCCGAGATTTCGTCTACGATCTTTAGCGTCATGGATCTCGGTCAAGTCACCCGAGATGGCACCCGAGATGCCGACCGAGATTTTACAACAGAGGCTTCCAGCTCGACCGAGATCCATGGATCTTGGTCCGAGACCCCTTGATCTCGGCCGAGATTAGGCAAATGTCGGACGAGATTAGGCAAATCTCGGTCTGGTCATGGTTGATCTCGGCCGAGATTTTGCTCTGGTCGTTCCTTCGTGCCTTTAGCTTGATTCATAGCCCTTTTTCCCGTGCACGTATGCTCGCTCCAATGCATCCGCTTCGAGGCTTGATCCTAAAATACGTCGTTTTAGCTCCATAATGTGCCAAATACCTACAAAGCCACAAAAAGTGTGTGTAGACATCTATTCTTGCAAAGTAGAACTAAACAAGCATAAATGACACAAACTAGGCTAAAACATGAATGCAGAAAGGGAAAATCTAACTAAATGCATGACTACAACAAGTCGATAAATCATGTTATCAGGGTCTACCATATTCAGCGGATGAGGTAGCAATCATGATAGATTGATAGGGGAGGCAATTGGTCAATTTCCACCGATGGCTCCTTCTCAGGTCCAAGCCTCACAACAATAGTTATCCTTTGACTTTAGTTTATTATCATGTTTTTTTCACATTTATTATCATGTTTTATTGACATTTGGATGAATATATTAAAGCATCATCTTTTGCCATTGTTTGATTATATCATGTTTTTTGGATAATTGTCTCATTGAGTGATATTAATGTTAAGACTCCATAAGCATATATTAATGCAGTTACATTATTATCCCTACTTGGGTGGACACTCAATATGAAAAAGCTCAACATAACTAGATATCCTTTCGATGAACGGTGCATCTCATCCGTCAACACTTTGATCGTGATCGTTAGCCCACAAACATTCAATTCTGGTAATGGGGCCTCATTCTTCAACCAAACCTACAAAAACATATAAGAAATAAGGGTTACTAAAGATTGAGTTTAATTACGTTAAAAGTGAGAAAACATATAACGTTGACTAACCGGTACAAAGTGTGTGTTCTCTGAGATAAGTGTTATCGAACGGTTCATTGTAGGCGGACCTTGGTTAGGAATGAAAACTGTCAAAGGTAGGTATGTTGATGCACAAACCCCAAGGACAACTAGGACAATCTGATAATATGTGGCTACATCACATCAAACAATAGGTAATTTCATCCACCACCTATCTAAACACGGAGACGTGGTCGTCCAATTAACATTACTGACCACTTGGTGAAAGGGTACGTGTAAGGTGAACTGCATAGATCAAAAAGTCAAATTACGTCATTAATATAAATCATAATAGATCTTAAAATCAAATAATTACCTTAGAATATATTGACTTCCTCGAGTTTAACTCCGCCACCATATACCTTCGTATTTTCAAGTAATCCTCATCGATCCGGTATTCCCAAAACCATGGAAATGGCTCTATATCCGCAATGACCGTCTCCAATAACTTTCCTTGCCCCTAATACATATGGCTCCATGAACTTCTGGAATTCCCCTTCTTTCCAATGGTAATTTTCATCATAAGGTGTAGCATCCATGTCAACTGGTTCTTTCCCTTTACGCCGCCGCCTACTAGTTATCAATGTCCTCGAAGCAAGAAGCCATCTTCTCCAACTCTTTTGGGGTGAGAGAATTTGAGTCCATTCTTTCTCTAAACCTGTTCAACGACAGACTCAGGTCCATGCGATCATCATCATCATCAATATCATCATCGGAAAAATGAGATGGAATCCAATGAACTTGCTTCCAAAATGGGTGTATATGCTTCAATGTGATAGGCCTACGAGCCCGGATTGCTATCATAAAGTCATGCACACATGACATTCCATTAACCTCCCTCCAATAACTATCCCGACAAACACCAAGCTCTCTTGTATTTCTAGCCTTGGTGTAGTTATCTCACAAGAGAGTAAAACACTCGTCGGTGACATAGTCCCGAAGCAAGTCAAATATCGGTATATAGACCTCCCGTGATATCTCTAAATAAGCTTGTAACTTTTGGATT
Organism: Fagopyrum tataricum; assembly: GCA_002319775.1. Taxonomy (NCBI): domain Eukaryota; kingdom Viridiplantae; phylum Streptophyta; class Magnoliopsida; order Caryophyllales; family Polygonaceae; genus Fagopyrum; species Fagopyrum tataricum. The sequence continues at coordinate 15,452,835 of CM008280.1, read as the reverse complement.
TGATCCGTGATCATCAAATGTATGTTGTCACGCACCAATTGAAATCCTCCAACATTTGAAGCTAGAGTTTGTTTCAGTAACTTGTGCGCAGACTCACACCTACAAAAGTATAAAAATTAATTACAAAACAAATAAAATTTGAAAATATGAGAAGCAAAGGAACATTAATAAACACTCTTACACATTTGTCGTCCTTGTGGCGAAATGATGAGTCATATCACACCAAGCTCGAACGATGGCTTCCTTGTATGGGGTGAGCCAAGTCGTCTTGAGGCAATTCATTAATACTTGGATATGCATGCCAATGGTTCCTCATTTCCATCAAATGCCATTGGTAGCTTTCATTTGATCTTTGACTCGAACAAGGCATGACATTGGAACATGAAGACGGCTCTTGCTTCCTTAGAGCGCAATATAACACTAACTCTACTTACAATGTTGCACTTTATATGGAACGTGCACAAGATATGCTTCACCTCGGGAAATACTACCCTCAGGGCGCTTATATGACATAGCTCACGATCGATGACAATCACCTCCGGGATTTTTCCGTAGCACAAATATCGGACCCTCCTCAAAGCCCACTCGTAGTGATCATTGTTCTCGTGTTCCATTAATACAAAAGCAATTGCGAAGGTCTTCTTTGTGCTTGTGATGTCGACGATCTCCAACAATGGCATATTGTATATACAAGTAATACAAACAAAAGAATTAAGTCAAAGTTATGTACGAGAAGTTATTTGAGTTTATGGAACAAAGTAAAAACAAGCCTAGATACTTACTTATTGGTCTTATATGTCGAGTCCATCACAATGACATAGGGAAACATGTTGAGCAAATGCCTCGAATCGGGATGTGAGATAAAGAAATCAATCACCTCATCGGAGTCCGTACATCTCCTTGTATTCACGTAATATCCGCCTTCCGTCAGTGTATGAAGCGCTTGTTGTAATGACCCTCTTCCCTTGGCTTGTTCCATTCTAATCTTCAAACCGGTATTGTAAACTTGACGGATGGTGGTGACATTGTCAAGATCCTCTAATTGCACGGATTTCAAAATCATTCCCGGTTTCTACCCGACACTCAATTCACGCTTCACCTTTTTTGCATGTGTGGGAGTCAAACGTCCTGCATATGCATGACCTCTTAGCACCGACGGAATTACGTGGTTGTGGACTCCACATACAACCCTCAATGATCATTTGTCTTCTTCAAGTTGTGTCTCTTCAAGTTGAAACTTGCACATACACTTCTTCAAATTCTTCTTCCGACTAGAACTTGGAACATGATCTGGATCAACATCTTTCACCTTTCTAACTTCTTCGTGTCTATCACGTGTCAGTTGTATGATATGAAGCCCCCGTCTATCTAACCCTGATTTTTTATGACCAACACAAAATTCATTGAGTTGGCCACATACCGAGCTCAAACCAATGAGTTTTCTCTGTCCGAAAAATATCATGGAGCTCAAACAAAAAAGAAAAATTGGTACCAATTGCACGAGAATATTCCATAAGATCCTAATTAAAATAAAATAAAGTTAAATAAAGTGCAAATTCGACAATTTCGGTTCTCTATTGTAACATGTCTAAAACTAATTCGACAATTTCAGTTCTCTATTCTAACATGTTTAAAACTAATTTGACAATTTCGGTTCTCTATTCTAACATGTCTAAAACTAATTTGACAATTTCGGTTATCTACTCTAACATGTCTATAATTAATTCGAGAATTTCGGTTCTCCACTCTAAAACATGTATAAAAGTAATTACGTTAAAGTGATAATTGTACACTTACTTTGATACGTATGAGAAGTTCTTCCGGATCTCTATATTTGTCAACATCAAACGGCACAATTTTGCTTTCACCATCGGATTCTACATTTTCTTCAGAATATGTCGACAAAACATTTTTACAAATTTATTAAACAACGCGTTCTCGGAGGTGAATAGTGATATGTTTTAACACATATACATACGTATGTATCCAACGGCTCTATTGTTCAACGGCTACTTCTACAACGGTTGTATTACAATGGGCATTTTTCAAAATTGGCGTACCAGACTGGGCACATGCGGAGTCCGAATGTGCACCAGGTTGGGGTGCATGCAGATTCCGCATTCATCGTCCAATTGTGAATTTTTGTCCGCCCAAATAGTACTCTTGTATTGTTATTAGTCATCACATAAGTCAATTTCACCCGCATCCGATACTTATTTGAATTGTTCACTCCATGAATTTTTAGAGAAAAAAGGCTTTTTATTAGTTTCAATTACTAATATAGACTCTAGTCTTTTTAGGCCTATGTAAATACTTAACTGCCCTTTGTGTAAATATTCATAATTTTTATGTAAAAAATAGGACGTAAATAATGATATTTTATTCATAAATAGATTTCTACAATTAATTAAATTTACATGATATTTATTTTTGTAATTTTATGTAAATAAAAATGAGCTATAAATAATGATAAATACTTTATCCCAAAATAAACTTCTAGCTTTAATTAAGTTTATAAGATATTTGTGTAATTAAAATCAAACATATTTTTATGTTAATGTATATGTAATTATAATCGCGTGTATTTGGATAATTGAAGGAAATAGTGTATTTGACTAGATTTGTTTAGTAAAAAATTTGTCTATTTTATTAATTTATTTTATATGTAGGTTTGTTATTGAATAAAGTTCACAATTTCGTGTAGTTTTTTCAAATTTATGTTAGACAATATTTTGAGTCTAAATAGTTTGTATATATATATATTTTTTGGTTCAAAAAAAAATAAAAAGTTTGTATTTTTTGTTTGTTTTAATTTGTGTTGTTAAATTTATTTTATAAACATATAAGTATATATGTGTATTTTAGAGTTAATATTTATTAGATTGTGTAGATTATGTATGTATGTCTTCGGTTTGTGTACACAATTGTAACATTAAAATATTTTGTACAGATGATTCGTGAATATAATATCATTTTTGAATTTCAAAATGTTAGTAGAATGTAAGTATGTTTGTGTAAATTACCCAATACCGTGTAAGTAAATTACATAAACATTTATAAAATATGTTAAAAAGACAATTACATAATTTACACTGACAAAAACTTACACAAATTAGAATATTACTAACACAACCAATTAATCTGGACAAATTATTGTGGTTTTTTTATGGAAAGTTGGTAAGAGAATTAATAAGGGTATTATTGGACTTATAGAAATTAAAAGGCACACTTCATTACACACTTTTTTTTAGCCAATATGATAGTCATTATGAGGTCTAAGCACACTCCGCAAATTCACCCTAAAAGTTTTATCCCGCATCCGATATATATTTGTATTATCCGGTCCATAAAAACTTCTACAAATTGTAGTGAAGTGATCCTTAAAAATAAGAAAGCGGAAAAATATTGACTCGTGAAGATCACGTCTGAGAAGTATAGCAAACTTTAAGTCGATGTTTTAATGTTGTCAAGCCCTTGCAATACCTTCCTCGCTACCATCAATATCTCTTTATTAATAAATTGTTTATTGTTTTGATTTTCTTATGATGTGTTAGGTATGTAAGTCTCTCATGAGATTGTAGCAATATGGTTTAGTGTTCGCACTTGTGCGGGTTTTATCTAAATTAAAAAAATATTATGTTATTGCGTGTTATGTATCGGATATTAAGTTATATTAAATTTAATTATATATTAGTAATTTTATGTATTATGATAGCATGTTTTATTTTATCTTTACTGATGTGTTTTTGTGTGTTTTTCCTTAGTTTTGCATGGAAAAGGCATTCACATCTTTGATAATGCTTTATGGTATCAAAGAATGTTTAGTGCCCTTGTGCTTTGTGATCTAGGTGATTTAGGTCCCAAATGGAACAAAAAAATCAATCTAAGCCGATTCCAAGGAGTATTCATCTCACCCCGTCATCATCAAGGAGTTAAGTAATGAAGGATGCAAAAAAGCAAAGAAGGACGGAGAAAAACTAGCGAGGAGCCAAAACTCGAGAAAGAAGAATTGGAAACCCCGGGCAAGAAGAAATAAAGTTACAAAGTTCAACCTAGGCCGGTTCACTTAGAAACTTGGACAAAGAAGACCAGAATCCTGACCAAGGAAGAACAGTTCACCCAGACAAACAAGCATTTCATTCAACGTAGGTCGAGTGACCAAAAACTCGACCTAGGAAGAAGGAGGAATCCGGGCAAAGAAGAAATTTCAGAAGAAGATTACACATAATTTTTGGTGAAAATGTAAAAGTCGGACGAATTAGCACAAAAACTCGATTGTAGGAGCACAAAAACCCGACCAAGGTGTAAACTTCTATGGCAGTGGAAAAACTGGACCGACTATCCAAGAAACCCGATCAAAGGCTACCAATGATTCGACCTTCCCCTCCGGTGTGGACCACAACTTGTAACTAGCTCACACTTGCAACGTGAGATTCCCTAGTTTGTTTAAGAGGGGACCACGAATTTACCCTATAAGTAAAGGGAATGAATGCTTGTAATCCATATCATGCAAGGCACAAAACATTTCTCTCTCTATATTAGATTTAAATTCTCTCATTGTAAGACTGACGGTTTTGACGGAAGGCTGAATGTACTTGGTGTTCTTCGTCAAAACTATTCTCTAGATCCATTCTCAAACTTGTTTTGGCCATAACTTTGTATTGGTAAGTCCGTTTTAGTCCATTTTTCCCTCTACATTCATTATTTATCCTCTAGTTTGTCACCATCATATTCATTTATGTTGGTTGTTACTTTGAATTTTTCAACATGAGTGAGTAGTCATCTTGCTAGGATTTGGGGTGAAAACTCTAAATCATGCTAGGATTGTCTTAATCATATTTCCTATAAAAATATGGAAAACTAAATGCATGTTTAGTAATGTATAAGAGGTTTTGATTCTATTTAAATTCATATATGTTAGATCTTATTTTGAATGTCGGATGCTAGGTTATTCATGATTTAGATTGGTTTTGTAACACCCCGAATCCGTAGGACTCGAGGTGCTACTGGGTTAGGATCTCACAATGAATCATGACCCTAGCCTAACAACAAGTTCACCGAATCTTACAACAAGACACCAATAGATTAAAACAAAACATAAAACTGATATATATATATATATATATATATATATATATATATATACATATATATATATATATATATATATATATATACATATCAAGAGGATGATACAGAGTACTGCTGAGTACAAAGTCAAACAAAAATCCGTACAACATAAATAACCCATCCCAAGATATCGCCCAGTGTCCGGAACCCTCAGCAGATCACCCCTCTGGATCACTCTACAGCTCTCCTAACCTGCAAAGGATCTACAACACGGTATAAAACCGTTAGCTATCCATACACATATATAAGAAGATGTTAGAGCACAAACACATATCAAGAATATTAACACCTCATCATGATATCACACATTTACCCGGTTTATTATCTTTATAACGTTAAGCACTCAAGAGTATATAAATCGGTATATATAAATATACGTGACACGAGGAATATATATAACCCTCGCCTCTGCGTGCAATAGCTAGCTGGAGTGGTATCAGCGCACTTTTCCGTATACCATAAGGAGTGGTAGGTGCCCTTCCCGTATACCAGAACTAACTAGCTTACAGAGAACTTCCCAGACTCCACTACGGGATGAAAGGTAAGTTGTCACAGCCACTATAATGGGCGGTCAATATAACATAGGTCGGTGACCATAATAACACATGCTATAAGCACATAACACACACCACTCAAGCATACATCCAATATAAGGATAGTAGCTAAGTAAGTCCTATGGACTTACCTCGATCTCAGAAGTAACTCGCTACGAACAACTCTCAGAAACGTCCACTCCAAACTAGAGGACAACAGAGCCTATACAAGGCACACATACATATATATCACAATCCTATTACACAAAGGGGTCACACCTAGACCCAAGGAATCCATAAGGATCAAGTCCAACTCGTAAACCTCAAAGCCGTAACCGGCAACTATATTATACTCATCAACATCCGAATCCTAGCATGGTACTAAGTTACTCATACTAGAAAGGAAAGGAACTACCTAACTATAGGTAGTCCCGGGACAAGACACAACTGCGTGAACTAAGGACGCAGGGGCGGAACGCAGGCAACCACGGGCGCGGCGACACTCAGCCGCGGGGCGGTGACACGGGACGTAGGAAAGGCGCTGGCGCTGGCACGGGCGCTGCGGCACGTCTTCCGCAGGGGCGGTGACTTCTGGCCGCGGGGGCAGCAACACGGCAGAGGCGATTTCTGCAGTTTCTCTTCGGCTCTTCCTGTGATCAAATCCCGCCTCTTCTCTTCCAATCCACACACAAACATGTCCAAACACATACTAACATCAATACCCTTAGCATACATCTAATCCTAAGCTAGAAAGGTTGAAACCAAGGGAAGGAAGAGGAAAGAAAGAAAGGAGAAACAAGCACTTACCACTTCTGAAGATCCTAGGCTACAGGGAGGATCAACACACACCAAACTTGGCTTCCAAGCTCAGCAACATACATCACTAGCATCCACACACTCTAGCCACAACAAACTCTCTTCCAAACCAAAGGAAACCAAGACAAGATCAAGGTGAAGCAAAGGAGAAGCAAGAAGGACGTGAGAAGCTGAAGAAAGGAATGAAGATGGAAACCCTTGATCAACCAAGAGCAAGGAAAGACATAAGCCAGGTAAAGCACGGGTCAACGAAGTCAACAAAGCCGGCTGCAGCCGCCAGAATCCGCAGGCGCGGTCTCCGGAGCCGCAGGGGCGGCGGTCATGCCCACAGGTGCGGAAAGGCCAATATCGGCCCAAAGCCAATCTCGGCTATGGTCCGATCTCGGTCCGAAAGAATAGGGGTCTCACAGTGACAAGGGACGCAGACAACGCAGGCAAGGCGCGGGCGCTGTGGTACGGCTTTCGTAGGGGCGGCGTCTTCCGGGCCCGGGGGCAGCGACAGTGCAAAACGTGATCCCGCGGCTTCTCTTCGGCTCTTCACGTGATCAAATCACGTCTTCTCTCATCCAAAATCACACACATACATATACATACACATTCCCATATTAATCTATGATCAAACACCTAATCCTAAGCTAAGGAGAAAGAACCAAAGGAAGAAAGAAGAGAAGAGGAAGAAGGAAGCTTACCACAACTGTGGTTAACTAGGGAACTGATCACCAAACACCCTTACTGGCTTCCAAGCACAACAACGCACATCACTAGCATCATCATCCTCAAAGCCACATTCATTCTCTTCCAAAACCAAGGAGAAAACACACAAGATCAAGAAGAAGCAAAGGGAAAGCAAGAAGGACGTGGTACTGGAAATGGAGTGAGAAACCCTTGCTCATCGGCCAAGGGAAGTACTTAAGGAAGAAGGCAAAGAAAGGGTAAAGCACGGGTCAAAGGAGTCAACAAAACCGGCTGCAGCCGCCGGAAACCGCAGGGGCAGTTCCCTGAGCCGCAGGGGCGGAAACCCGCAGGGGCGGCAGTCATGCCCGCGGGTGCGGAAAGGCCAATCTCGGCCAAAGCCAATCTGGGCTAAGGACCAAAACTCGGTCCGAAAGAATAGGGCTCTCACACGGAAAATGATAATGAAGAACTGACTAGACCATTTTCAAACAGTGATATTAAGAATGCTGCGTTTAGTATTGGAGCGGATAAATCCCTTGGCCCTAATGGGATGTCCGCTGGGTTTTTCCAGCACCATCGGGACATTGTGGGTCCCGCAGTTTGTAAAGCTGTTAAAAGCTTCTACCACTCCGGAAAACTACTCAAACAACTAAATCACACCTTCATCACTCTTATCCTAAGAAGGACAACCCTATCTCGATGAACGATTTCGAACCAATTAGTCTTTGCTCTACGGTGTACAAGGTCATTGCAAAAATTTTGGCTTCCAGACTTAAGAAAATCCTCCCTAAACTTATACATCCATTATAGAGTGCATTTGTCCAGAAACGAGCAATTCGTGATAATATTTTAATTGCCCATGAAGTTTTCCATGGTTTTAGATCAAAGAAAGGCAAGGAAGGCTATATGGAAATTAAACTGGACATGGAAAAAGCATATGATAGAATTGAATGGAAGTACATTAGAGTTGTCCTGGGAAAATTTGGTATCAACAATAAATTCACTAATTGGATTATGGAATGTATCTCCTCTGTTTTGTACTCAATTTTAATCAATGATAGACCTTTTGATCTTTTTACACCAGGAAGAGGTCTTCGACAAGGCGATCATATTTCTCCTTTGATTTTCAACCTGGTTGCTGAGGTTCTGGCTAGAAATATTCAATTCGAAAGTAACCGTAATAGAAAGAATGTGGGATTCCCTATTACGAAAAATGGAACCTCTATTCCATTTTTAGCCTTTGCGGATGACATGATTATCTTTTCCAAAGCCTCGGTTAGTGCAGGTTCTAAAATTCTTGATATCTTAAATGAGTACTGCACTATCTCGGGGCAAAAAGTCAATTTACAGAAATCTGCCTTCCAAACATTAAAAAATGTCGATAACCTGACTAAAAGACAGATTCAACAGTGCATGGGTATTTCTTCTTCTAACTGCCTTGAGAAATATCTTGGGTGCCCAATTATCAATGGTAGAGTAAACAAAGAGGTATTTGAAGATGTAATCAACAATTCAAAAAATCAATTAACAAAATGGAAAGCGTCTTCCCTTTCGCAAGAAGGAAGAGTTACACTCATCAAAGCTAATCTAAATGCAAAACCAAATTTCATTATGCAAAGTTTTATGCTTCCTTCAAGCATTCATAATGAATTGGATAAAATTAATAGGAACTTCTTCTAGAATAAAGGACCAAAATTTCACCCGTTGGTTAGTTGGGATAAAATATGTAGACCTAAGAAATTTGGAGGTTTGGGAATTAGGAAGACTGGGGAAATGAATCGTGGTCTCCAAATGAAACTACTTTGAAAAATTCTTAATGAACCTGATAATATATGGGTTAGAATCATCAATGAGAAATATCTCAAAGGAACTAAACTTTGGAATTATAAACTAAAAGGAAATATGTCATGACAATGGAAAAAGCTAATGAAACTTATGAGCGATTTTGAATCAAAATTTAGATGGAATATAGGTGATGATAGTACAGTTAAATTTTGGACGGATTGTTGGATTAAGAATGAACCTCTAATGAAGGACTGTATAGATACGAATTTAGCTGATGTTGATATTGAGGTAAGGCACTTCATCAACGAAAATAAATGGGATGTGGATAAAATTGATTCGGAAATTGGGCATATTTTACCTCTTGAAATAATTAACGCGATCAAATCTTATCAACTTCCTAAGACTTTCATCCGTGACCGTTTATATTGGGCCCCGGCTGAGGATGGGGATTACTCTACCAAATCAGCTTATAACTCGTTGTATTTAAATAGGGGATTACTGGTTGGGACAAATGATTGGATCTGGAATCTAAACGTAATCCCTAAGGTTAAAAACTTTCTATGGAAACTAGTAATAAATGGACTACCGACTAAAGAGAATCTAGAAAGACAGAAAGTCCCTATCCCGTTGAACTGCTGCCTGTGCAATCACCCTTTTGAATCAGCAGACCATCTTTTCTTCAAGTGTCACTATACTTCAAAGTCCATTGCCCTGAATTCGATCAAACAATCCCTTATTATGGTTAACCATGTGAAATCTAAAGTGGCAGACAAAATCGAGTGGATTAAGAATAACTTATCAGAACCAGAACTAGTCTATTAGTAGTATTGTGGTGGAATATTTGGTTTGCTAGAAACCAGGAAATTTTCTCCAATAAAAATACTTAAAATATAGATGGGATAGTTCGAAACCAAATAGTTGAATGGAACCAGAGCAAAAAGACCAAAGATAATAATAAGGGAAGTCCAAGGAAGAATAAAAGGAAAACGAAAAATATTCACTGGGAAAAACCTGAGATAGATATGATAAAATTAAATTTTGATGGATCAATGAAAGAATCTAGTGAATCTGCCTTTGGATACATCCTTCGGAATCATGATGCTAGTACAGTTTCTCTTGGCTATGGGAGATGTGGAAACATATCAGCCCAACTTGCTGAAGCATTTGCGCTAAGAGAGGGTCTTGTCAAGGCATATGATCTCGGTATCAAAGCGATTGAGATTGAAGGAGACTGTCTGTCTGTGATAAATGTTGTCAATTAGACCTAGAAACCTCCCTGGGAGTTAGATCTGATTTTGTCAGATATTTCTAATATTCTGTTGGGTTTTCTTCAGGTAAAAATCCGACATGTGTTTCGAGAGGTGAATGGTGTGGCGGACCTGCTTGCGGAGTTGGGCCACGATTGCCTCTGTCTGTCAAGTTTGTCTACTGTCCAAGTCGACGAGCTCATCCGCAAGGATGCTCTAGGGTGGAAAGTCTCGAGGAGATAGACCACCCTAATTTCTTATCTTATAGTATCAAAAAAAAGGCCCTAGAGTTGAACCTATTATCTCTTATTGTTTTGTTAAAGATGTGGTCGAGGGGGTCCAACTATGGTACAATTTTGAGCCCTAGAATCAATGAGAAAAGAAACATATCAAATTAAAAAGGAGAAGAAATTAATAAAACAATCCAAAACCCCCCACAACGATGACAAATTGATGAGGGTTGAAACATAAATTTCAAATCTCATAAATAATTACAAGACCCATTTGTAGTATAAGGATCATGATTGAACACGGTGAAATTGATATAAAGATTTGAGTTATTAAGTACAAAACCGAAAAAAAAATTAAAAAAAAATATAAACAAAAAAAAAGATGAGAAAACAATGCAACAAAGAAATACAAACATAAACACAACGTCGGTCGAGTCGTTCAATAAAGCAAGTCAAATCGATCGATTAGTAATAAGGAATAAATATAGAGTTTTTATAGTTTGGTCCAATCACATACAAAATAGAAAACGTTATATTGATATAGACTTGATAAAGCTATTCCAGAATCTGAATTACCACAACAATGCATAATGAAAACTCAATTTATGATTAACACATTCAAAACCATATTATGAAGGAAACATTCCTACACAACTTTCACGTCTTGTAGGAAATTAAAACATATATTCACGCAACTCTCGCATCTTGCAAACGAACACCCTAAAGTACAAATAAACCTAAGAATCATCTACGTGCAACTCTCGCATCTTGCATTGAATGATTATTCGACTATCATAATAAATAAAATAAGACATATAATTAAATAATACAAACAACCATAAACATCGGAAAATCATAATGTAAAGTCAGGCACTCTATACCCTAAATTGAAATTTAAAAAAAATCATAATGTAAAGTCAACCATAAACATCTTGCATTGTTATCCTTCTACTCTCTTTCAGTTTGAATCAGTTCAAGTTTGATATCTATGATATGAATTTGCTTATTTCAATCTAAAGGCATCCCAATGAATCGATCATTGTTGCAGAGCTCTAACCGCATCTTCTCAACATCATGCTCCTCATCGTTAATCCCTCTTTCCAATTCTACTCTTTCTTCTTCTACCTCTCAGAGTCTCACAATCCCAAATCCAAAAGCCTTCTTAAACCCACTCTTCAATTTCCTACCTGCGACCCAAAACCGAAACAATCTAGTCACTCTCATTTGCTCTGCTTTGAAACGACATCAACCCAATTCAACAAACCTCCTTGTAATTGACGAGCTACAACCCCTCATCCCTCACTTGGGTTCCACTGAAATCTCCCGGATTTTACTAAGATGTCAATCCGATTCTCGAATGGCACTCACTTTCTTCAATTGGGTCAAGAATGATCTCGGAATTACCCTCACTACTTACCACTACTGCACCATGGTTCATATTTTGACCTGGTCTCGTGATTTCTCCCATGCTATGGAATTGATTGCTGAACTGATTGATACAGGCGAGGTTCATGTGTTCGAGGGTTTGGTATCTTGTTCCGAGGGGTGTAATTGGGATCTTGTCGTGTTCGATATGCTCATCAAGGCCTATGTAAAGATCGGTTCCATTGGAGAAGCGTATAAGGTATTTAGGCGGATGCTGAAACTAGGGTTCCTGCCCGATGTAGTTGCATTTAACATTCTTTTGAATGGTCTCTCGAAGTTGAATTGTTTGGATAAGTGTTGGAAGCTCTATCATGACATGTGGGCATTTGGAATAATCCCTAATACTATCACATTCAATATTTTGACTCATGTTATGTGTAAGGATCGGAATCTCGATCATGTCAATGAGTTCTTGGAGAAGATGGAAGAGAAAGGTTTCGAACTGGATCTTGTTACGTATAATACCTTAATTGGGAGTTACTGTAAGAAGGGTAGGCTAGATGATGCCTTTTATTTATTCAAGATAATGTATAGGAGGTATGTAATGCCTGATGTGGTTACATACACTTCATTGATGAATGGTCTTTGCAGGTCAGGAAATTTAAAGGAAGCTCATCAGATCTTTCATCGGATGGTTGATAGAGGATTGAGTCCGGATATTGTAACTTACAATTTGCTCATCAATGGTTATTGCAATGAGGGGAAGATGAAAGAGTCAAAAGCCTTATTTCATGATATGATTGCAAATGAGATTGATCCTGACGGTTTCACTTGTCAGATTCTTGTCGAAGGTTACGGTAAAGATGGTCAGTGGATCTCGGCTTTGAATTTGCTTGTTGAACTCAAAAGATATGGAGTTTCAATACCTAGAAATGTATATAGTTACTTGATAGTCTCTCTGTGTCAATTTGATCATCATTTTGCAGCAGTGAAGCTTTTGGATAGAGCAATTGAAGATGGGTACGAGCCAAACAAGGATACATACGAAAATCTGATCAAATATCTCTGTAAAAATGAGTGTATTACAGAGCCATTACATTATAAATGTGAGATGCTTGAAAAGAATATGAAGCCATCTTTAGGTGTTTATCAGGCTCTTATATCTTGTTTATGTAAATTAAACAAGTGTTCGGAAGCTGAGCTTTTGATTCAAGAAATGGTTGAGCATGGCCTGAAACCTGATTGTATGGTATGCAGAGATTTAGTAACTGGGTACTGCAAAGAAGATAATATTGTGAAAGCAGAAGATTTGCTGTATGTATTTGCTGTTGAGTATCATGTTTATGATTCAGAGAGTTATAATGTGATTATGAGGAAATTGAGTGTGGATGGCGACTTTTCTCAACTCTTAGATTTGCAGAATAAATTGATGAAACTGGGGTATGCACCGAGCAGTCTTACATGTAAGTATCTGCTTGATGGGTTATGGAATGTTATGGGAAAGAAGGCATCAGAATTATCATCGCCCTTGGTAAACAGCAGTTTTTAATGTCTGATTTCAGTTATCTGTTATTGAGGTGCTACTAGGTGGCATTTGCAAAGGTTGATTTTGTTGAGGTGCTACTAGATGCCATGACAAACAACAGTGTTATTTTCGCGAAAGAAGAAGAGGATGCCGAGAAGTGACATATTTACAGAATATGAGTTTTTGCAGAAAGACGCGTCTGTTACTGTCAGTAGGATTATCAGCATTTATTCTGAAACTTGACAACAGGAAACTACATCGACTTTGTAAAGATGAGAGCTTTCAGATGATAACTCTGCAGATCACCATATATGTTCCCGGTTCAGGAGATGACTGAACATAGGTTACCTTCGTCTCGGATTACCGACCATAGTTTAGCTTCTCCTTGTTAGAATTTCACCAGCTAATAGTGCTGCATTGAGCATGCTTGCTGATTTCAGAGGAAATTGTAGAAGCTGAATTTTGAAATAATGATTCACAAACTTGTGTAATACCATATAGTGTTTCTATTAAGCTTGTTTACTTGTAGATTGATTTATTTTTGAATTTATAAAGTAATGAGTTTATATAGGTTTATAGTTTATTTTTTTCAAAATACACTTATACCCCTAAGAAAATTGAAGATTAACGGGAATATATAGAGATGAATAAAGAATATTAGGTTTCGAAAAAGGACAAAAATAACTTGAGTCATTAAAGTAAGGTTTATTAATTAAATGAAACAAAAATAAACTACAATTATACGTACCCTTAGTTTGAAAGTTGGTTTAGACATCTGAATAGAAAACAAAAATAAACTACAATTATACAAACCCTTAGTTTGAAAGTTAGTTTAGACATCTGAATAGAAACACAATGCAATAAAAAATCCGAGAATCAAACTCGCACCCAAAGAGTACAAACCCTTATTTTGAAAGTTGGTTTAGACATCTAAATAGAAAACGAAAATCCAAGAATCAAACTCGCACCCAAAGCGAGTTTCATACGACAGTTAAAAATTTCGAGATTTTATGTGCACAACGTAACAAAACACAAAATATGCGTGCAATTGATTTTTCTATGAGGTATATTGCCTAGGAATTCAAAGAAATAAACATTGATCCCCAAGATCAAAAGTATGTTCAAAATGCTCTAAACTTATACAAATTTTAGTATGTATGATACAACAACAAGATTTCATCAATGATCATTCAAGTCACAATCCCTCCAAACAGCTCTGAGGAATCAGGATCACCACCTTCTGCGTCTCCTTCCATACCAATAAGCGAAAGCAGCAACTGAAGCAGCCAACACGACCCCAGCAGCCGCATGCCATGCGTGCACTGGCTTCTCGATAACTATGCCTCCGTCCACTTGAGGCGTGACAATCAATGGTGGCGGTTGCCGGCTGATTTCCAGGGCAAATCCCAATCCTAACCTTTCCAAATCAACCAAATCTTCGACCAAAGGCTTAAGACCCGTCACCTTAGCCAGTGCCTCGTACTCGTCTTTCGTTCCCCCTTCAAGAAACGAGCCCACGAGATGACCGTTGTTTACCCAATACGCACCGAAACTCTTCCCCGAAAAATCGCCATAGTGAACGACCTCTCCTACGCTCTCCCCGTAAAACTGCCAAGACAAAGTGAAGACCCGAGAGTAGAAGAACGGAAGATAGTCAAAGTCAACCGTATTCCCTGCTTCCATTATCGAGGCCACGGCATGCTTGGCTGACTTTCGTGCTGAGTCAACGTGCTCAAGTCGCCGGATTTCACCGAATGGTTTGACTAGAAATGCAGCCACGTCGCCAACTGCATAGACTGAGCTGTGGCTCGTCTGCATTTTTCCGTTTACCTTAATGCCTCCCTTTTCCAAGGAGAGTTGCCCTTCAAACAATCCAGTGTTTGGGCGTATTCCGATTCCAACCACAACCATGTCTGCAGGGATTCGAACTCCATCACGAAGATTGACTGCAATGACCTGTATTATAAAGCAAAAGGAAATTCCATATATGTTCACTGCTGGAAATCGAACTCAACATGTAAATTCCAGTCAAGTATACCTTCCCAGTGGAGTCGAAGTCAAAAGATGTTAAGACTGTTCCTTTAATGAAGTTAACCCCTTTCTCCTTGTAATACTCCTCATAATAATCGGAAATCTTCGGTGTAAAGAGACGTGGCACTGTGAGAAAATAAGGGAAAATATTACACAAAACTCTCTAGAGTTAGGCATGAGCAGAAAGGTTTTTTAGAAAGAAAAGGTATATTTATGAAATATAAAATAAAGAAAATTATAACCCATAAATCAAAGTAGCCCAATGATTGTGAATAGTTGAACCTTATCTTGAAGTTTCTTCGTTTGACTACAAGCAGAAATTGGATCTCCCATGTTTTTAGGAGTTTTAGGTTGGATGTTCGAAGTGTTTTTTCCATGGGATGACAAAGTAAGCTCAAATTAATGCTAGAGCTCTAAAGAAAGCTATATCCCATGCATAGTCTCGGTGACAATAAAAACATCAGAATCTCAACTAAGAAGGTATTTCTCAGGAAGCTGTAAATCCCTAGAGTTATAAGTATCCACGAGCAACGCAAGAGATTTATGAAAGAGAGCTTACTGCAGTGTCCCTCGGGAAAGACCATGGTCACGCCAATCTTGTTTATCACAAGTGATGCAGCACACTCCATCCCTATATAACCGCCACCTATGACAACAGCATTCCCGCCAACAGAAGATTTCATAACGTTGACAAGCTTGTTCGCATCATCGAGATCACGCAAGTAGCAAACATTTTCAGCATCAGATCCATTCACACCAAATTCTTCAAGCTTCAGTGCCTACATGAAGACATTTCATCAAAAAGAGCCTGTAAGTCCAACCATCCTTGTTTAGAAATTAGAATGCTAAATGAAATGGGTGTGTTGCTTTTACTAAAAAATTGTTCTCCTTGGAGATACAAGATCAAGGAGATTAAAGTTTATAAACTTAAAAAATGTTTTTATTAACAACGCCACCTTTTCCTTTGAATATTACAAAAGAGAATATAATCCATAAAAACAGCATGTTTATTGCATGTGAAATTTAACAACTATAAATTGGAGAACAGTTGCCCGAGTGTTGTAGCATGAACTTCAAAGGAGAAAATGTATGAGAATATGACAAGATGAGTTACAGTACCCGAGCACCAGTGGCGATGATGAGGATTTTGTAACTTATGGTCTCCCCAGCTGCTGTTAGGAGTGTCTTACGCTTGACATCAGCAGATTTAACACGAGTTCCAAGAACCAGTTCAATTCCTAGAATAATACGAGAAGCAGAATGAGGAGGACATCAACTTCCACAATCCACAATTCTATTTCAATGTAACAAACGGTGATTTACATGAAACCACCTTTAATAACCCTAGAAATAAGATACAATTTCCAAGACGTGAGGACATGATTTATGTAAATCACCCTAAATATAAGATATGATTTCCAAAACGTGAGCACATCATTTACGTCTCATCTGTTTAACAACGGTAAATGCTTAAGTAACCTGTCCAACAGAAACTAAATACCAGCTAAATGGTACTGACAAGTTATAAGTACCATGGTACCACCTATGCCCATTTAACCCCATTTTCGCAGAGGTCCGGCAAAGCAATGCTACATGTAAGTTATAAAAAAATAAAATTAAGTGAACAAAGATTGATCATATCTGAAACATGAACAGAATTTGGTACTAAAGGAACATGTTTTACAGAAAAGTTACCATGTTCTTTGTACCATTTTGGAGTCAACCTCTCCTCTTTTTCACCGACACACGTATGAAACGATGGAAGGCGGGAAGGATCTGCACATAAATTGTTTATAGCATTTAAAGTTTACATGATACAAGTACAAAGGCCAAGAATAGAGGCTCTAAATGTTTACTTAACAGATCCTCCTCCAAAAGACAGACTTGCACAAAGACCCCCTAGACATAAATCTCTGCAATATTATCACAAGGAAATTGTACCTTCTGGAAGCAAATACCCTTTGCTAAGCGCAGGCCTTTCATAAGGAGCAACCTGCAAGAAATTATGAACCCAAAATTTAGAAATCATCTCCCCCTTTCTCATATACTAATCCAATTAAAGTTTCCAGACTCGAAGTTAAAATCAAGGCAAAGCTTATATAGCCCTTACACAGATAGTTCAGTTGAAACTGTCCATCACAAATCAACCAGTAACTGAATACTTTTGACATGATTACTAGATGTGATCGAATTAAACTCTTGTGACCTTTACTGGCTGGGGGCGACATAGGCAGACAATTCAGATACACGAGGAAAACCATTTTTGTTTGGAGCAAAATTACATAACCCATCGAAATCCAATTAAGATGAACCATAGCTTAATATCCAGAACTAATCTATTTTCAAACCTGGAACACCTAAATTCTTCAATACATACAAACTACTCAAATACGTGGCAGTCAGCAATATACAAGCAAGGTATCCATGAAACAGTATTGAAATTTAGGGTAAACCCAAATGTCGAAACCTAGAACTATAATCAAATAAAACTACAATAAGTCAAAGAAGGCATGGAAAGATGGAATACCGATTCTTCTGAGATGATGCAGAGTTCACCGGGAGAGACGCCTCTTTTGGTGAATTCAAGAGCAGCGTAACCAGCCGCTACTCCTCCTCCTAGAATTACATATAGAAATGCTCTCCCCATCTCTCTATCTCTCTGGGAAGAAAAAGCAGAAGAAAGAGGGAAGATTTGGCCCTACCCTTATGTGGGTCTGATGTTGGGAGATAAAAAGGAAAACGAAGATCATATGGTTTCAATCCATTCCCACACCCTGCGAAAAATGACAAGCTTCACATATCATCACTCTCAAGTCTCATCATCCACACGAATTGGGGCGTGTTTAGTTGTTACGAGATTTGTAGTCATAGTTGTAGTTTGTAGTCGTAGTTGTAGTTTGTAGTTGTGGTTTTTTTACGGATTTTTTTAGATTTTATTTTTTATAAAAACACTGTTACGGATGACGTTGGGTGTTTAGCGGTAATAGATTTGTCGGGATTTCTAATAGTGTAAAAGACCAAAATGACCCTTGAACAATCCATGTGCAAGTGTCACGGGCTGAGTTTCCCTAACTCCAAACCGTGCGGCTCTTAGCTTGTCTCGACCCCTTGTCGTGCTAAGATCAGCCTATTCCCGATGTTGCCAACGAAAGAACTTAAGATTGATGGCTAAGAGAACTTTGAAGGCTTTGTGTGTGGGAAAGAAAGCGTTGTATTATAAGAGAGCTTTACAATGCTTGGATGAGAGCTTGGAACCTGGATCATGCAAATGAGGGGGTGACACTCCTATTTATAGCCCAAGGCCACCTCCTTTATGAGAAGGTTCCGGAAGTCAATTCTCCTAGATCATTCCGGAGCCTTCCTTTCTACAACTAAACCTAGGTTTCTCTACACTTCTAGATTATTCCGTAGGGCTCTAGCCAAGCCTACGGAATTCCACACGGTCCTAGATAATTCCGTCATTCTCTAGAGTAGTCCACAATGTTCCGGAAGTTTCCACACAAGTCTACATAATTCCACGTTATTCCGAAATGTTCCTCCACCTTCCGGAATGTTCCTCCACATTCCGGAATGTTCCTCCACCTTCCGGAATGTTCCATCGTCTTCCGGAATATTCTGTCGCGTTCCGAAATCCTCATGGGTATTTTGGATCCTTTGTGATCGTCCTAGATTTTCCCGGAAGACTCCTTGTCTCCTTCGTGCCATCTTGACAAGGCTTATATACATTGGCCTTCTTTCATGCCACGATTTCTTATCCTTGTCAAAGGGTGTCTTAGTGGTGTATCTTGGCAAGTCGTCATGCTTCGCCAATTTAGGCGTCGTCACGGATGAGCAGTCCGTGACACTCTCCCCCACTTGATTTCGCAACGTCCTCGTTGCGAGTCCATGCTCAAGGTCTTCCTTCACCGTGTCAACCTCTTTCTCCAAAGAGGCATTGTTTTCCGAAGGCGAGTGTTGTGTTTCCTCCCACAACATGCCAACCTTTTCTCCTGACGGTTCCCGTTGCGTATCCTCCCGAAACGGGCTAGCCTTGCCTTCTTTGGTGTCACTAGGTGGCTTGCCGTCCTCACATGCCCTAGATGCTCTAGACTCCTCCGCTAATCTAGGAGCATGGCATGCCCTCACGGCCCCGAGCCTTGCTACCCTTTCACCCGGCTCCTCCTCGGGTGGCGACTCTTCCCTTGTTGCCTTTTTGTGGGCAGTCCCGATTCAAGTGATCACCATCGCACTTAAGGCATCTAAACCGCCTCACTTTAGGAGTACTCCTTACAATTGCCCCGAGCCTTAGCGGTTCCCTTCTGGGTTCTTCTTGTTCCACCGAGACAATAGAGGCAAGCTTGTTTTTCGTCGGACAATTCCTTACGAGATGTTCCTCTCCACATAAGAAGCAGCTCAAGCGGCGTCGTTCCGTCTTCTCGCTCTTGCCCCTATTGAACTTTTCCTTTGGTTTTGACGAACCCTCCTCGCCCGTGCGAGACCAACTTCTTCGATCCATGTTCTGCTCGCCATCACTCCCTAATGCCTCATATTCTTGCTCCTCAACCCCATTATTACCCTTTCTCCTCCGTGGATTACTTTGTTCATGACTTCGGAACTCGATGAGAGAATCCACCTCGGTCATGGCCTCGGTAAGGGTCTGAACCTTTTGACGGTGAAGCTCTTGTCTTACCCATGGCTTGAGCCCATCCATGAATTGGAAGAAGGCTTCCTTCTCATTCATGTCTGAGATTTCCAACATTATCTCCGAGAACTCCTTCACGTACTCTCGGGCGGTCCCTCTTTGAGTGAGCCTACGAAGCTTGGCCCGGGCTTCATCGTCGGCATAGATGGGGTAGAATTGTCTCTTGAGCTCTACTGAGAACTCGACCCAGGTGGTGATCAGGGTCCCTCCAGTCCTTTCACAAGTCCTTCTACGCCACCATAATAAAGCTATATCACCGAGGTATAGAGAAGCGGTACTTACCTTCTTTTCCTCATCCGCGATCCCCGTGACGCGGAAGTATTGTTCCATGCCCCACAAGAAGTTCTCTACGTCTTTGGCGGAACGACTTCCCTTGAACGTCGGTGGTTTGGGTGCGTCCACTTTCTGCAGTGGGGCAACTCCGACAAGGCCAGCCCCCATAGCTGTCTTGCATGCCGCCAACTCCCTTATGACCGTCTCCAGCTTGTCGGTCAGCGCCTCAAACTTGGCCTTGAGAACTTCATGTTCTGCGGCAAGGGTCTTGTGGGACACGTTCATGGCCCCTTGGAACTCCCCCTTGAGTTCCTCAATAGAGGACTCCATCGTGGATTCGACGTCATCAACCCGCTTGTTGGCGTCGAAGATGGAGTCCCGCATCTCGCCCACGGCCAACTCGACTCTCTCCAGCCTAGCCTCCGTGCTTGACACCACGTCCCTTGATGCATCCCTTGCGGCCTTCTTGCCTTTCTTGCTCACGTCAATGACTTCCGACACGCCTCCTTGGCTAGCCATCGAAACCTCCCTTTGGAACGTTGTTGGCTCTGATACCACTTGTCACGGGTTGAGTTTCCCTAACTCCAAACCGTGCGGCTCTTAGCTTGTCTCGACCCCTTGTCGTGCTAAGATCAGCCTATTCCCGATGTTGCCAACGAAAGAACTTAAGATTGATGGCTAAGAGAACTTTGAAGGCTTTGTGTGTGGGAAAGAAAGCGTTGTATTATAAGAGAGCTTTACAATGCTTGGATGAGAGCTTGGAACCTGGATCATGCAAATGAGGGGGTGACACTCCTATTTATAGCCCAAGGCCACCTCCTTTATGAGAAGGTTCCGGAAGTCAATTCTCCTAGATCATTCCGGAGCCTTCCTTTCTACAACTAAACCTAGGTTTCTCTACACTTCTAGATTATTCCGTAGGGCTCTAGCCAAGCCTACGGAATTCCACACGGTCCTAGATAATTCCGTCATTCTCTAGAGTAGTCCACAATGTTCCGGAAGTTTCCACACAAGTCTACATAATTCCACGTTATTCCGAAATGTTCCTCCACCTTCCGGAATGTTCCTCCACATTCCGGAATGTTCCTCCACCTTCCGGAATGTTCCATCGTCTTCCGGAATATTCTGTCGCGTTCCGAAATCCTCATGGGTATTTTGGATCCTTTGTGATCGTCCTAGATTTTCCCGGAAGACTCCTTGTCTCCTTCGTGCCATCTTGACAAGGCTTATATACATTGGCCTTCTTTCATGCCACGATTTCTTATCCTTGTCAAAGGGTGTCTTAGTGGTGTATCTTGGCAAGTCGTCATGCTTCGCCAATTTAGGCGTCGTCACGGATGAGCGGTCCGTGACACAAGTCACGTGTTACAATGTCCATGTCCGATATTTTGGCGATCTGTTCAGTCTTCACGCCATTAGGGTTACGTTTTATCTCTTCCCAGGCGATTTACAGAGAAGGAGATGATGGAAGGTGATGGTTCATGAGGGTGTGAGTTCGAATAGGTAGGGTTTACTTCTCCTCTCGATCACGGCTTCTCTTTGTGGTATACTCCATTGCGAAGTGAGAGTTGATGAGGGCTTGAGAGCTCGAAGGCTTTTCTCTGTTATACTCCATTGCGAAGAAGAGCTGGTTGAAGGTGAGAGTTATTGAGGGTGTGAGAGCTCGAATTGGTAAGGTTTTTTCTTCTCCTCTCGAATCTACTCCCTGTGGTTGCTGGCACGATTTCTCTCCAATAGACATTGAGCATCACTGCATCTATTCTTCTTCTTCACATAAGGTATATACTGAATCCATCTCTTCTCTGTATTTGCTTATCCCACTATGGCTTTTGTCAATTTATGAGCTCCAATCCTTATGTTTGTATCGATTGGAGAAAATCCTTATGTTTGTATCGATTGGATATCTTCTCTGCATTTGCTTATCCCACTATGCCTATGAGATGTAAAGTCTTCTAGTGCAATGCTTGTATTTATTATTTGCGTATCTATTGGGTACAAGTGAATTGCTTGTAGTAGGGGTGAAGGGTTTCTGAGTTACTACTATGTAATTGTTTTTTGTTGTGCACCTGAGAAAAAATGTTTCAGCTGACCAACATTCGAACGCTTCTGAGTTACACCTACATGATGTTAGGCAGCAGAAACCGTTTGTATTCATTGTTGTACCAATAGGCAGCTTATATTCTTTTTGTCATTGTTGTTGTGCAGTTGAAAACAACAGAACAAACCAACGCCAACTGAAGGTCTCTGAGGTAATGTTATAAGTTGAAGCAATTCACTTTTTTCATTGTTGTATCAGATAAAATATCTGTGTTATGACTGAAATGGTTTCATTGTTTTTGTGCAGTTGCATAGAAAATAACAAGTTAACAACAAATCAAAGGCTCATCATCGGTTGGTACTGCCCTTCTATATTTTTCAATTGTTTTCGACTCTGTTTTGTTTTCATCTGCGACAATCATGAACATGAAATCGGATGAAATCATCTATGAATGTCATCTATGAAATGGTTTCATTGTTGATTGAATATGTAAATGTGAACTTGTATGTACCCTGCATTGTTGTGTATGTTGTTGGTTGATGCCTGAGGTTTTTGATGTGCATAAAAAGATAGATTGATGGCTGAGGCAAGTGTGGTAAAAATCAAGGAAAAGGCTTTTGTGTGGACTGACACCCTTACAAAGACCTTATTGGAGTTGTTTTGTGACTATCAAAGACAAAATGGCCAGAAAAATGGATTCAGCTGGATTACATTGACAAAATCTTTCGAGCTAAAGACAGGTATGAAGTGCAACAAGGATACACTGAAGAATAAGCACGGGAACATTAAAAGTCATTGGAAGCTATGGTTAAAGTTGATGAATGGGGAAACAGGCTTAGGGTGAGACTATGAAAAGCAATGTATTGCTGCCCCTCCCGAGTGGTGGGCAAGAAAGTTGCTGGTATAATCACTAATCATAGAAATCTCTAATTTTTTCCTCATACAATTTAAAGTCTTACTGGTCACCATTTTTTTCTTGAACAGGAAAATCTAGAATACCGGGTCTTCAAACGCCATGGCATTCCCCCTGATGTTGAGGCTATGATGGAGATCATTTATGGAGGGACAATTGCAGTTGGGGAGCATTGTATTGCCCCTTCTATGGAAGCACCTGTATGCAACGGGGTTCTGGAGGCCAGCGAGGAGTTTGAGTTGTCTGATAATGATTTGTTTAGGGATAACACAGCAGCCCCAACACCAGCAACAACTTCCCCTGGACGTAATGACACACAACCAAGGGGTGCAGACGGTTGGTTGGATGATTCACAGATCCGCGCCTCTGATCCCATCTTTTCACGTGACAAGGGTAAGAGAAGAGGTGGCACAAGTAACAAAGGGGCATCTAAGCGGAATGTCCGAAGGAGTGTCGGTTCTGGCTTGTACCAAGACCATCTAGCAGCTTCTATAAGACAATCTGACCTAATGGCATCGCTGTGGGAGCATGAGGTAAACTCTGTTGCTCAAGGTTCAAGTCAGCCAATCAGCCCCGTAATCCAGCTCAGGATTCCATGAAGATCAGACGGGAAATGATTAATGAAGACTTACTTCGAGATGGTTCACCACTTTGGTGCTTTGCAGCTTCATTGATGTCCCTGGAACCGAAGCGTGAAATATTCATGTTGATTGATACCAATCAGTCAAGGCTTGAATGGTTAAAGTGGGAATTTAAGGAACGTAAAGGAGTCGACCCATGAGATGACAATGAACACGGAAATTATGATTGTTATCACATTGTTTGCACTTTATTTGCATTACATTTACTGTGTTTCGTTGTTTGTTGAATAATAATATGTTTATTAATATCTTCAAATCTAAAAGTGCCCTGAGTTACGTTAGATATATGTCAGTTTGTAGTCTGTTTAGAGTGAACTGCAGTGTACTGAACTCGTTTGGTTGGTGGAGTAATAGCATGTTAAGCTACTGTCATCAACCATGTGGCTTATGTTGTCTCATTTTATGTGATTTGAAAAATAAGAGATGGTATGTTGTTTTGACTACCAATCTCACAATATTTTCTTTGATTTGTGTACAGCTTCTCTAAGGGGAACAAATGACAGGGAACCGTTCTCTACGCAGACGGTTGTTGCTCTCATCAATGGCTTTACAACAACGAGACGACCTCCTCGCGGAACACTATTATAAACACGTACATAAGATTCGTACGTATGACTCTAGTTTTACCGGTAGTCGGTGGATTGATTCTGTTTTGAAATCTCGAACAGAAACAAGGTGTGTCAATGCATTTCGAATGGAGAGGCGTATCTTTATGAGATTGTGCAAGAAACTTGTAGACCAATATGGATTGAGGTGTTGTGTCCGGATGAAGGCAACTGAGAAGGTCGGTATATTTGTATATGTTATGGCGCAAGGGCTGACGTACCGAACTATAGCTGAGCGATTTCAACGGTCAATTGGGAAAATACACACCGTCGTACATGAGTTGTTGGAGGCTATTGTTGGTCGTGTAAATGGATTTCATGGCATGACAAAGGTCTCATAAGGCCGAAAGACCCCTCATTCTCTGAAGTCCCTACTCACATTAGTAGCGACGATAGGTATTCCCCGTACTTTAAAGGGGCAATTGGGTGCATAGATGGGACACACATCAATGCTTGTATCCCCGAGACTGACCAAATTCCATACCGAGGTCGTAAAGGGATCACCACCTTTAATGTCATGGCAGTCTGCGACTTTGAAATGTTGTTCACCTTTGTATCCGCTGGTTGGGAGGGTAGTGCCCATGATGCAAAGGTTTCGAGCATGCCGTGAATACACCATCCATGGGCTTCCCGCACCCGCCTCCTGGTAATGTCGTAGTCAAATAGACTTCACCGCTTTGTCTTCTTTTACGGATACATTAAACTAAATTTATATTTTGAATACAAGTCATTATTATTTGGTGGACAAAGGGTACCCGGATAAGGAAGGTTACATGGTTCCATATTCAAGAACACGGTACCATCCCTCACAGTTTGAAAATGTGGCACCTGAAAACTCAAAAGAGGCTTTTAACAAGTTGCATTCCTCTTTGAGAAGTTGTATTGAGCAGTCGTTTGGAGTATTGAAGGCTCGATGGAAGATTTTACGAAAAATTCCGAGTTATGCGGTTGACACACAAATTGAAATCATTGTGGCTTGCTTTACACTACACAACTTTATTATTCTTTCTAGACTAGAAGAGCCATTTAGCGACAATGACGTACAATGTTTCTCAACTGAAGATGACGAGGACGATGCGGATTTGAAAACTAACCAGGAGGATGAAGAAGAGTTGTCGGATGTTTCGTTGGATTCGGATACTGATGCCGAGCATGAACAAATGACAAAAGATGCGGTATATGGGGGGCTAACTCGACAAATACATGATGCCATTGCTGAATTATTGTGGGCTTCATGAAGCTACTGCCACTTTTTTGGCTAAGTCTAACATATTATCACTTTTTTGGGTAGATGGTCTGTGTTTTATAACCTGTAAGCTACTGTCACTTTTTGGTGTGTACAATCGCTTGTATGATTGCAAGAATATTTGGTGGATTAATTATTTCTAGAGAAGAAATTGTAATTTATAAGTCTTCTAGTACTAAAATCACATAATATGCTACTGTCAAAATCACATAATATGCTACTGTCCAGGGAGTTTTACAACCTGTAAGCTACTGTCTAGGGAGTTTTATAAATGCTAAACTACAAATGTTACACTCAACTAAACTGCATATGTTAAACTCAACTACATACAAATCCTGAAGTATCACAACTGCATACAAATAGATTTGACTGAGCTTTGTACTCAACTGCATATAACTTCTCAACTGCATACAACATATGTTAACCTCAAAAAATCAGATAAAAACTATGACAGCTACAGATTTCTCCTAAGGTGATTCAACTAGACAACTACAGATTTGAGCAACCTATGACAGCCAACCTATGACAGCTATAGGTTTCTGCTGTAAGTATTTTCAACTGCATATATCATCAAAATGTGTTCAAAGTTTCGCAATCTGATCCCTTCAACCATTCTCTTGAATATATGTGTCTAAAAACTATGACAACTACAAATTTCTCCTAAGGTGATTCAACTAGACAGATACAGATTTGAGCAACCTATGACAGCCAACCTATGACACAATCAAAGTTTTATGCTGTCAGTATTTTCAACTGCATATATCATCAAACTGTGTTCATATTTGAGCAATCTGATCCCTTCAACCATTCTCTTGAATATATGTGTCTAAAAACCAATGACAGGTACAAATTTGAGCAACCTATGACAACCAACCTATGACAGCTACAAATTTCTGCTAAGGTGATTCAATTGCATATATACTGTCAAAGTGTGTGTGTTCATATTTGAGCAATCTGATCCCTTCAACCATTCTCTTGAATATATGTGTCAAATAACTATGACAGCTACAGATTTGAGCAACCTATGACAGCTACATATCTGAGCAACATATACATACCTTGACATTTATCTAGATTTTATGTAGAATATGCCAACAGATTGATTCACTCTTGCATAACATAAAAGTGTCCTCTTCAGATATGGACCAAACAAGCACATTGAAGAACAATACTGCAATTCAGATCATGAAATTGCAACAGAAAAACAAGTCACATTTCCCTAAGAACAATAGCCCCAGATAAAAATCTAAAAATATACTGACATTTAGCTTGGAAAATACAATGAGAAAAATCAGAAGAAAAAAAAAGAGTGATCACTCTCTATCTCAGGAAAATAGACTTCACTCACTCTCTTGAGTGGCAAAAACCATATAAAAAAGAACAGTCCAACCAGAACCACACAAAGGAAAATAAACTATGTATGCATTTCACTCAGATAAAAAAATCAGTCAAACAAAACTGCACCACAGAAAAGAAAACTCAATGAAAAGAAGAAAAGAAAACTACGTCTGCATTTTACAGTACATAGGTCATAGATGTGTAGGTCACAAGCTGAATAGTTGTTGATAACTCTAAAGATTTGTTTATTCCAAACTGAACCTCATAAATTCCTATAAATTAAGAATCAATGGCAACAAATATTCAAACAAAAAACATACTTGCTTTTTCAAACAAAGTTATGACTGAACCTGTACAAGTGTTCAAGTGGAATCATGAATCATCCATGGTTTTGTTGGATATATGTGCAGATAGGAAAGAAAAATATGGGAAATGCCATGGCTGGTATCAATGGAGTCAAATTGGTGGTGAGTTTCACAACAGAACTGGAAGAATGATCCGACCCGTCATGTTAAAAAATAGACTTCTACAATTAAGAGCCAAATATAGGATATGGAGATCACTCATTCATGCATCCGGTGTGCAGCGAGAACCAAGTACTAGCCGGGTGAGCATACCAGAAGCTTGGTTTGACAGTAATGTTATGGTCAGTCGCTATTAGATTTTATAACATTCATCGAACATCATACATTCATTATTTTGAGCCATTTACCCTATTACATTTGCAGGAGAATCCCCATTGGAATAAGTTTCGCAATAACCCAATGGACAGTGACCTTGAAAACTATTGTGAACGAATATTCGGAGCTGCTTTCAAGTAAGGACTACTCATCCTATTTATGTTGTTGTGCTCCCTAATCTGAGAGATTGACAGCTTCAAAAGTTATGTACTACAAACAACTTCAGAATCTTGAGAGTTAGCCTACTAAATGTTCAAGTAAGGACTACTCCATAATGTTATTGAATCTAGTGTGGTAGCTTTTAGTAGTTTGTATTGAAAATGATCTACATGTAATGGTGATTTTACTTGCACTTGAAAGATGTCTAAACGCCGCAACAAGACCCACATAGCCATTACTATTGTCATGGAAAACTTCATTTTTAACTTCTCCATAATTAAAACCTACATCATCAATCAACAATATACAGATGCGCACTAGCTGTTCAATACATAGCCATTATGTTCAATACATATAGCCATTCAACATCAGGTTGTGAAGCACTTCAACACATTGAGAGTTAGCCTACTAAATGTTTAATACATAGCCATTTTCAAGGAGACTAAACAAAATAACACATGACATTGTTGTCATGGATACTGCACAATATTAACCATGACATAATAACAAAAAGAACAGTGTAGCATACTACTGCATTTGAAGGAAATACCAACCAAGGACAACAACAAGAACGAAAATAAAAAAGCCACCACATTCTCCAGACATCTTCTTCATCCTACTACAAACAACTTCAGAATCTTGAGAACTCAGCATCATCATCGTCTTCTCTCGCAACTCCAAGTTTTGGACCCTCTCAGTTTGAAGAGCCTCTGTCAATGACCGAATTTCAGTTGCAACTTCGCCCTTTTTAGTAACCAAAGTTCTAATGACTTCACCAGCTCTGCCACTAAATGGCTCATCAACCCACTCAAAATAAGGGCAACCATTGCGTTGACAGTTTACATTGTAAGAAGGGCATCTAAAGAACTGCCTACCATAATTCTTAGTTGTTTTTGCTGTCAGTAATCTAACCTTAAACCCGCAAAAACACTTGATACCTTCAACATTGCCAATAGACGAAGTGCAACTAGACATTTAGCTGTTGTGCAGGAAATGATGAAATAATCATGTGCATTATCCAAATGATAATGTAAAAAAAAAAGCTTTGTATATTGTGGAAGGAGATGAACAAGTATGACAATGTATTATGAATAAAGCAGAAAAAAGCTTTGTATATTGTGGAAGGAGATGAACAAGTATGACAGTGTATTATTAATAAAGTAGACATATGATATCGCAGTAATGGTCTATACTAACTCAAACCACACTATGTTTTAACTGAGACCACAATGAATACAACAATTGTTATCAACATTCATAGTTGGGTTGTCTCTTAACAACCCAATCTTTATTAAATGAAACCAAAGTAGTTATATCAACATTCATAGGTATTATCAAAATCTGTCAACAACAAACTTGCAAACCCTAAGATAAAAATTTGATGTATTTAACACAAAGAGATAGCACTTCTAACAAAGATAAGGGGAAACGGAGGGAGGAAAGGGGGCGACACATGAAGGACTACAAGCACGCACCTTGGTGAAACAGAGACAAGGAGAACCAAACCAACAAAAGTGAGAAGGTCTTCGACAACGAGCAAATGGTTGAGAAAAGTCCTTCGAAAAATGTCATCGTCCCCATTTAAAAGTGACTGTACAAGTTTGGTTCGGTTTTTTTTAGCATAGGAACAATATGAACCAAACTGAACCGGACCAAAATTGAACCAAACTGGACTCAAAATTTTTGACAGCATTTCTGGTAATAACTGATAAGGGGATGTACATGCTATTGTTATTTAAGCATTAGGTTGAACTAAACATGCTTGTTTGAAACTTGATACTTAAACAAGCATTGGGATGAACTTCAGGTTAATATTTTAACCAATATGTTCTAACTCTGCTTGATTCTATTGACCGTTTCAACACCTTTATGTTCACTTACAAAGATTATTGTAAATTCTATCACATAAAGAACTTATTGAATTTTGAAATTGTGCTGCCAAATGTTTCAGTTACCTTCAAACAGATGATGTTCACAGAAGTTGGGAGAAGTTAGGAGAAGTTGGGAGAAGTTGATCTCTCAGAATATAAACATAAACTCAAAAGATGATGTTCACAGAAGAACATAAGACCATAATATTATACATAACCAGAATATTTTTGACAAAATGTGGTACATCACATATTAAGCTGGTACATAATGCCAACAATTACAACAAAAAAAACCAGTATGTGATGACAATTCCTCATACATATACGCTGCAAAACATAAGCAACATTACGCATACTGTATCACAAGTTGCAGCAATGAACAACCAAAATGAAGTGGTACGATTAATATTACATAATTTCACCATCTTCACAATGTACTACTACTACATCTTCAACAGAGTAATCAAGCATACGATGGTGATTCCAATGGAAATGCCAACAACCACACGTATCAATGCAATCTCAAAGCGCTGCTTCTTGATCAAGGTCCTTGCAGCTGCGTAATCCACCCCTAAAGTACAATAACGGGTTGTCACTTTTGACACTTGTGCAGTAAGAATGGTATTCTCCTTTTCCAATGCATTCTCTGCAATCTCTACATTGATGGCTCGCATGTTGC
The DNA here is from genome assembly GCA_002319775.1 of Fagopyrum tataricum. NCBI lineage: Eukaryota > Viridiplantae > Streptophyta > Magnoliopsida > Caryophyllales > Polygonaceae > Fagopyrum > Fagopyrum tataricum. The sequence goes on along the minus strand of CM008280.1, from coordinate 15,422,374 downwards.
AGTCCTCCAATTGTGCTTGTTGGTGTTTGTTTACTGCATACAAGTGCCGGCCGTGATCACATAGCTGAATGGAACACCTTGAACCCACAGAGTGGCTAGAGGACTCCAAGGATTGGCTTGTGGAGGTAGCATTGGACAAGCTCTGCAACACATGTCAACCCGAACATAATTAACTAATAGAGACCAATCACAACAAAAATGCCAAATATTTTAACAGATAATTACCATTGGTAGCTTCTGCAGAAACCGATCAGTTGACCCCCACATCCATTCACAATCTTTCGGCTCCTCCAACTCCCGCACTTGTCCTTTACGTGCACTTCCACCTGCATCTATGGTCTGTCCTTTTGGAAACTTATGGCTTGTCATACTAAACACATATGAATACAAATAGCAGCATCAGTTTGCAGCTTACAAGTGTAGACAGAGGATCATATGAGAGATGAATGTAAGAGATGAATACAAATATCAAAGATGGATGACAAATCCTTGAAACCCATGTACTCATCAAAGTAGACATTTATTTATTAGGTTCAAAGCAGACATGTATTTATTAGGTTTTACAGATACAAGTGATTGAATGATAACAATATAAGCTCATTAGCAGACATAACAATATAGCACCCAAACGTCCCTCAACTTTAGAAGTATCACAAGTACAAGACATGTGACAGTCAATACACAACAGATACAAGTGATTGAACGATAAAACAGAACAATATAAGCTCCTCAACTGCACATAACAATATAGCACCCAAACGTCACTCAACTTTAGGTTCAAAGCAAGCCCCGAAAAGCTCAAGATTTCAAAGCACAACTCAAATCCTTTGCTTTAGAAGTATCACAAGTATATGGAAGATATGTACAAGACATGTGACAGTCAATACACAACAGATACAAGTGATTGAATGATAAAACAGAACAATATATAAGCTCCTTAGCAGACATAACAATATAGCACCAAAACGTCACTCAACTTTAGGTTCAAAGCAAGCCCCAAAAAGCTCAAAATTTCAAAGCACAAATCAAATCCTTTGCCTTTTAGAAGTATCACAAGTGTAAAGACATGTGACAGTCAATACACAAAAGATAGGTAGGAAACAGAGAAATACCTTTCGTCACAGGTAGGTTTGCTCGCAGGCTGGCCATTACCGGGGAAAACAACAACACATCATGAATCGTGTAGCACAGATAGAGGGGATAATCATATACAAGAGAAGGTAGAACAAGAAGATCAGAGATTGTGGGTACATACCTATTGTCGTCGCAGTTTCGTCAGTATGGTCTCAACGTTTGCCCTAATTTTTCGCTCTTCCATACACCAACAATCGAAGGATAACGAAATGGGATTGTGATGAATCGAGGGCATATGAGGGATAGAATTCTCAAATCCCCTTCCAAATCGAAGAGAACCTCGTCGCCCAAGGTTTCACAAATCTGAGATTCAAACCCACGAAAAGCTCCTACGGAACGCTAACTACAATTCCCAAATCTGCAACTAAACGCAGCTTTCAAGTTGTGGGCCCCCTCCGAAATCTAAAAAAACCTCAAACCTGGTACAACTAAACACGGCCTTAGAAATTGGGTTTCATTAAGGCATAAGTTGTGTAAAATTACTAAGAAATGAGATAATTTAACAAAATTAGTCACAAAATAAGGACATAAATTGTGCGAAATTACTAAGAAACGACATAATTCAACAAAAAGAAAGACAGTGATATTTTTTATTGAAGAGTTTTATAATAAAAATGAAAGGAAAAACCAATGAGTAACTAGGTTATCCAAATTTTTTAGGTTATTTAGGAGCATATGGAAAGCTACGATATATAGGATAAACTCTAGTCTTATATTTAGGCGTCATGGGCCCAAAAGAAGAGGTTCAAACAAACAATATGCCTAATTCAAAGCATATCAACATATCTACACCTTGACTTGAATCCTCACGACCAGATGCATTAGTTCATGCCCAGACCAACTCATAACAGAACCCCACGAGTGAAAACATAACCGGTCATAGATCTTCTAGTATCAACATCTCTTGTATAACCAGACTAGAGTACTCTATGACCAAACATTGTGTATCATTCCCAAAAATGAGCTCAATGTCAGATGTACCTCTAAGGTACTGAAATATCCTCTTCACAACCTGCTAGTGTTCTTTTCTGGGTCATCCCATGAACATGTTGACGACACTAACAACTTGTGCCATATTTGGTCTTGTGTAGAGCATAACATGCATCAAACTTCCTAGTGCGCTAGCATAAGGGACTCCCAACATATACTCCTTCTCCTCATCCGACTGAGGTGAAAACAAACTGGTAAGATTGATGTTAGCAACACTAGGTGTATCGATAGGTTTCGTTGATGATATTCCGAACCTTGACAACACTTTTTTCAATGTAGCCTTTCTATGATAGGAAAAGTTTCTTATGACCCTTATATCTAAGAATCTCCATATCCTAGAATTTTCTAAACTACTCTCGGATCCTTCATCTAATCTCCAGTTACTACAAACCACGATGCAACTTTAAACCAAGATACAACTTCTGTATAGGGGGATAATTTGTGAGTATCCACCTTTCAACATCCTGTAAAGCATAATCAAAAATATCCTCAAAACCGTACCTTTGTGGAGGTCTTACTCCAACTCTTCTTGAGTGACACTCACCTAAGTTATGGTCAATAACTTTTGATGATTGATATTCCTTTACTAGAATTTACATCCCCTTTCACACATGTGATCAAGTCCTATATGCCATAACTTAGTCATATTATCCTTGTGAACATGTGAAGATGCAACAAAAACAGACCTTTGAAACAAAACTCCTTACTATACAACATACTCAGTGATATCAAATTCTTAGTAATAAGTGGAACATGTCTGACCTCGTTCAACGTATATAATCTACCTTCATGTGTCTTGATTTTAATCGATCCAATTCAAACCACCTTGCATACAGAATTGTTGGCCTTGGAAATATTGCCACCATCTACATGCTCATAAGTTTCGAACCACTCTTTGTTAGGAAATTTGTGATTTGAAGCTCCGGAATCAAGAACCCGCACATCAACCTGATAGGTGTGTCCACCAACAACCAAATTTATATCCTCATTTGATTTAAAATTGTCTTCTACAACAGCTGCAGACTTGGAATCCTACGGTTTCTTCTTCTTAGGACATTCGTTCTTCCAATGCCTTTTCTCCTTATAGTAGTTGCCGATGTCGTTAGGTTTTGAATCCTTTGAAGAAGAAGACTTATTGTCCTTCTTCCTTGATTTTTCTTGTATGTTGACTTCACTTGTACACATACCAAATGCCTGACCATCCCTACCTATATAACTTTCATTCATCTTTTGGCGTAGTTCCCTTGTATGAAGGGCATACCTGACATCTTACAAAGTAATAGTATATTTTCCAATAACAAATACTGGACAAAGTTTTCATATAATGACGGAAAATATAACAACAGAATCAACGCAAAATCCTTGTCTTCAATCTTAACATCAATATTATGCAAATCTAAAAGGAAATCAAGTGATCAAAATGCTCACGAAGTTGCATACTTTTCTACATTCGCATGCTGAATAGACGTTGCTTCATAAGCAAATTGTTGGTGAGAGACTTCGTCATGTAGAGGCTCTCCAACTTCAACCACAGTTTGGTTGTGGTATCCTAATTTGAAACCTCTCATAATACACCATTTGCGAGACACATCATGATGGTCCGATGTGCCTTATCCTCTTGAGTGACCATCTCAATAACATCGCCATTTTCTATATCGGATTCCTTCATTGACAACGGCCCCCATAATCCCTATTGTTTCAGCAACGCTCACATCTTGATCTGGCATAGACTGAAATTGTTCATCCTTCTGAACTTGTCGATCTTCGTGTTGAAAGAAGACATCCTATATCCAAATTATTTATTTCCATAATTATGTCATATTCTAGTATCTAGCTAGCTCTAATATTTTTTTTGTTATTATTGATACGAGGAATCTCGTTGTTGACTCGATCTAGGTGCAATTGACTCTCAAAGAACTCAAACAAGGCAGAAATGGCGTGAGAATGATATGGAAAGGAGATAGATAGGCATCAATGAAAGAAGAAAATAATGAACAATGAATCGAAAGGAGAAGAACTAAGGGGATCAATAGGTAGAACCTTGATCATGTTATGACCAAAACCCATACCTTGTCTTACCTTAACCCAATCAATACTACAACCTTACACAAGCTTCAATGGTGAAGCAAGCACAAGGAGGAGGCGAGTGAAGACTTGAAGCACTAATCCTCGATAGATTGACACAAGAAAATTCAGCCAAGCTATGACAACACACAACAATGTCAACCAAAGGCTCTTTCTTTGATTGATTTTGACGTGAAAACTGAATACAAAGCAATTGTCTAAATCTGAATAACGTAAATGAAATGGAGACTAAGGAAGGCTTTTATATGTTTTAAAAGCCTTCTTTCCTAAAAAGATAAAAGGAAATATAAAAATAATTACAAAACTCAAAAAATACATCGTAATTAAAAAGAGTTATCAAGGATGTATAAGATGTCCAAATGTTCATAAAATGTGCTTAACTCTTGCAACTCCAAGGTATGATCATTTAGGTGCATGGAGGGCATGTCACATGTGAATGGAGGGTACATCACGTGTGCATGGAGCTTGGAGTGAACGTGAGTAGAACCAATGTAGCCTTGGGTGAGAATGGCTCAATCATGGTCCCATGTGATGCCATGGTCACGAGTCTTCGGGATGCTTCTTCTTGAATTGCTCTAGCCATTTCTCTAGTGAGGGTTCCTTGTGTAGGGTATGTTTGAGATGGTCCATCATCATACTCCCCTTCTTGGAGAGGATTTGACCTCGAATCATCACCTTGGTCTTCATTAGATACATAAGGACTCAAGTCTAATGTTGGAAGTAAGGCTCATACCATAGTCCTCCGGAAGCTCTAGGACATAGGCATTGTCCCCCACCTCGCGGATCAACTTGAAAGGACCATCACCTCTAGGAGAGAGCTTGGGCTTGCGCTTCTCCAGAAACCGATCCTTGCGCAAATGCAGCCATACAAGGTCACCTGGATGAAAGACCATCCTCTTACGGCCTTGTTGTTCCTAGCCGCCACTTGTGCTCCTTTATCCTCTATCTTGGCTCGTGTTCTAGCATGTAATTCCTTGATTAGCTCAGCCTGTTTCAAATCAACAAAAGCTACTCGCTCCTCTAAAGTCAACGGTAAGAGGTTAAAAGGAGTTAATGGATTCATACCATAAACACACTCAAAAGGAGTAAGAGAAGTAGAAGACTGTAATGTCCGGTTATATGAATATTCAACATGACTTAAAGCATCCTCCCAAGCCGTCAAATTATCCTTCATAACGGCCCTAAGAAGAGTAGTTAAAGTCCCATCCGTTTGAGGATGACTAGAGGTTGAGAAAAGCAACCTTGTACCTAACTTACCCCAAAGATTCTTCCAAAAGAAACTTAAGAACTTAACATCTCTATCACTTAATATAGTTCTAGGTACTCCATGTAGCCTAACAATTTCCCTATTGAAAAAGTTAGCTACATTATAAGCATCATCAGTTTTGTGACAAGCAATGAAGTGCGCCATCTTAGAGAACCTATCAACCACAACAAATATAAAATATGTCCCCTTCTTAGTCCCAGGAAATCCCTCAATAAACATCATACTTATATCCTCCCAATGAGCACTAGGCGTGGGAAATGGAGTGTACAAGCCGTGAGGATTCAACCTAGATTTTGTAGGGCACTCTAAGCATCTCTTAAGTATATGATCTACATCCCTAAGCATGTATGGACAATGAAAATAAGTTTGTAGCATGTGATATGTCTTATCCCTTCCAAAATATCCCATTAACCCTCCCTTATGGGCTTTTTCTACAAGTAACAACCTAAGGGAACATCTAGGTATACAAACTTTATCAACCTTAAACAAGAATCCTTCAAACAAGTACTACTTATCAAAAGGTCCATTTGATACACATCTGTTATATATATCTCCAAAATCTGCATCATCAACATATAACTCCTTACTATATGAAAATCCTAACACCTTATAGTCTAATGTTGTGAACAAAGAGTGTCTCCTAGATAAAGCATCGGTAAATTAGGCAAAGATGGAGGAAAAGGAGGGCGAAAATGGAGGAAAGGAAGGGCGAAAATGAAGCCAGCCGAGGATAGATGCGATCAATCAACAACAACAAGGAAGACCGAGTTTCCCAAGAAACGGTCGGGGAGTAAGCTTCGTTTGAAGCAAAAAGGAGTGGCGTCCATGTATCGCTGGCGTCAAGTCGATTTCAAGCAAGATATGGTGAAGAATCATGGAGTATCGATAGTCGACTATCCCACCCAGTCAATTACCCGGATAGTGAACAACCCAGAGAAGAGAGTCCCGGATCTGCAAGGGTCTATTGCCGCTTTCTGCATTTCGGATGAGTATCTTCGGCGCTTTGACGACTTCCCCCCTTTGCCGTTGGTTTGCTCTGCATTCAATGGGTGGCTATTTACCAACTCTGACTTCCCTTGTTCTTTCTGTGAGCCCAAATACAACAACAACGTCCACCATCATAATCCCAGGTCACATATTTTCAATCTCCCAGTCGAAAGTATGGATAGCTGGATGTCTAGTTCCTTGTGCTTATGCAATAAGGGTATTAAGTTTTTGATCCTTAAGTTTAATTATAAACATAGTTACTCCTGTGTGATTTGTGTGAACAAATTGTTCATTTGGTGTAGAAGATTGGATCTGTATCTTGATCTCATGTGCCAGGGGAGAGAACCTCAGTCTGTCCCTTGTACAAAGCTTATGTTTGTGTTCTCATGGATCATGAGCCTTATCAACCGTAAAAATGCAAATTCGAAATTAGATTTATTCCTCTTCCTGCTTGATCTTGCTAAGAGGAATCAATTTAAATTTAACTATGGCTATGCCTCCCCGGTTTTGGACCTTGACAACGTGTTTTACTATCTGATTATGAAATGTGTCGATCACCACCCCTGCAATGCCTACATGTATCACTCGTTTTTTATTGTTTCAGATCTTGATTTTAATGTCACAATACTACATGTGCGACTATGCTTTTATCATTCTATAATTGTGGGAAAACTCATGTTTAATGCCTCTTGGAGTTTATTTATCCCTTTCATTCATCTGGTGCTTTTGCGACCTCTGAGTTGGGTTCTAGGGATGATGACTTCTTTACAAAGCTGTGAGTTTGATTCTCTCTTCAACAACTAGCTTTGTTTTGTTTATTTATGGTTGTTTAAGGGTACTGCAATTATTAGAATCTGGGATATAATTTGCTACTCTTGTTTGAACCCTTTGTTGACTCACCCCATTACAAATGTTAGCTATGGATTTGACCAATCCTTGGTGACTCACCCAATTATAAATATTTGCTATGGATTTGACCAATCCGACTCCAACAATGTTATAAAAATGTCATCCCCTTTCCGTATGATTGATCAAGAAGGATTTTTGCTTTCTTGCTTTCTTACAATCCATAAACTAAGAAAGCTTGAGAAATCGTGTGGTTTCTCCTGTATAACACTTGTGCCTTGCTTTTTGCATAATGTGTTGCTACAATGGCTCTATTTCCTAATGTCTATGCCTTATCTACAAGATTCCATAAAGGACAAGATGATCGGGTTGATCAACAAAAGTGATTATTTAAAATTTAATCACTATTCTTTCCGGCTTGCTGGGAGAGTATGGGATTACTTTGCCAATTAAATTATTTTGGGCCAAAGAAAGTATGTACCAATAAGAAATTGTAAATCACCTCTTCGTTGTGATGACATATTTGACTTACTTTGCAGTTCTTGTTTTCATTCAATTTTAATTGGCTTCTTGCTAATTTGGTTTTTTGATTTGAAAAGATGTAAAAACCATGAGAAGGTTGTTTATTATGGGTTACAACCCAATTTTATTGAGCTACAACCCTTTAATGCAAGGAAGGACTTTAACCTCGTTGTCTTTGTTAATTCTTCTGCTAAAACGCAGAATGTCAAGGCCTCAAATCCATTCAATACAAAAAATATTCCACATAATTGCCTTGCCAAGACATGCTTTTTGTATATCAATCCCATGTTAACAATGGTTAACCCATCAGAAAAGAAAGATCCGGGACACTATGAAAGCTCTTGGGGTCCGTAGACAACAACGTAGGGAAGAAGTTACCATTCCGAGCGCAGATCTACAAGACTGGCTTCTAGTTCACAAATGAAGGGGGAGGTTAGGATACAAGGGAGGGTCACTAGAAAAACGGTTTTCCGATGAGTGTTATCTCCTGGAATGTGCAGGAGCTTACCCAACCTCGGAAACAAAAAGGGTTAAGGGAGATGTTAAGGGAGTTTGACGGTTGTTTATGTGGTGTGTTGGAGACCAAGTACTGGGCTAGACCTTTGGATATCCACCGAGTGATGGCTTCCCAATTTTCTAATTGGAAGTATATTACTAACTTTGAGGTGGACGATAGGTGTGGAATGTTGGTCCTTTGGGATGGTACTCGCCTTGATCTTGCTGTTAAGGAGATAGGTGAGCAGTTTATTACCGTCTTAGTTACTTGCAGAGTAACTAGGATCCAGTATGGGGTTTGTTTTGTCTATGGAAAAGGTAGTATTACTTACCGTAGACAAGTGTGGGACTCCATTAGACGTTGGTTTAGGGACTATTTTTTTACCCTGGCTTGTTTTGGGTGATTTTAACAATGTCATGTACCCAGATGAGATGATTAATGGTGAACCTGTCAGGATGTATGAGTGCAGGGGTATGTTGGATGCGTGTCAGGAGTTGGGTCTCACTAACGTACCTTTCACAAGTGATAATAAATTCACTTGGACAAACGGTACAGTTTGGAGTAGGATTGATAGAGTTTTAGTCAATCATGACTGGCTTGATCAGGATATGTATTGTCGGGCCAGTTTCCCGAACAAATGGCAATTCTCGGACCACAAACCGGCAATTGCTCATCTTGTTCGCCGGCCTCTAGCAGGGAAGCCAAATTTTAAATTTTTTAATATGTGGACTTCCCATGACCAGTTCTAAGAGATTGTGAAGGATAATTGGAGTTGTCACCTTCGGGGGACCTATCAATTCCGTCTTTGCAACCTCCTTAGGGGTATGAAAGGCCCACTCCGTGGGCTTAATAAAAGACATTTTGGACACATCTCTGAAAAGGCTAAAATAGCCAATGAGGAGTATGAAACATGCCTTGAAAGCCTAAGACTTGACCCGGCATCTGATGCCTTACGGGCACGACTTCAAGGGTGCAGAACTAAGGCTAAAAGGCTTTCTTCAGCTGAGAGAAGTTTTTATGAGCAGCAAGCTAAATCTAGACATGTTCTTAAAAGTGATAAAACTACCTCCTATTTTCATGGCCTCATGAAGGTAAATGGGCGAATGAATTTTATTCCTGTGCTTCATTTGGCGGATGGCACTGACACCACTTCCATAGAAGGAGTGGCTGGAGAGTTTGTGAACTACTTTCAGGGGCTTTTTGGGGTGGAGAGACAGGTGGAGGTTGCTCCGAGGGAGTGTTTGCGGTTGGACCGCGTGTCGTTGATGAGGATCAAAGGAAACTTATTAGTCAAGTTTCCAATGATGAGATAAAAAAGGCCTTGTGGTCGATTGGAGAGCTTAGGGCACCCGGTCCTGATGGGTTCTCCTCTAAGTTTTGGAAGGAGACTTGGGAGATGACTGGTAGTGAGGTTTATGTAGCTGTCCGAGAGTTCATTGTTAATGGAAAGTTACTTAGGCAATTAAACCATACTTCGGTTTCTTTAATAGCCAAAGTGGATTCACCTACTCGTGTGGATCAGTTTAGACCTATTTCCTATTGCAATGTTGTCTGTAAGATCATCACCAAACTGATTGCAAATAGATTGGGACCGTGTCTTGGGTATCTCATTGACCCGGCACAATCTGCTTTCATCTCAGGGAGATTGATGTCTGACAATATCTTCCTTGTCCAGGAGCTTCTACGTAGGTATAGTGTCTGGAGAGACACTAAGCGTTGTTTCATGAAAATTGACTTAGCTAAAGCTTATGATACCATCTCCTGACAGTTCCTTCGTTTTGCCATGACAGAGTTAAGCTTCCCGACCAGGTCCATTGACTGGGTGATGGAGTGCGTCACTACGACGTCTTACTCCATCCGGGTTAACAAAACAATGCATGGTTTATTTAAGGGTCAGCGTGGGCTGAGACAAGTTAAGGCTGCCCTATGTCTCCTTTTCTTTTTGTCATTTGTATGGAATTCCTTTCCAGAATGATACGCACTAAGACGGCTAGACCCGATTTTCGTTTTCATCAACACTGTGAGGAGCTTAGGATTTCGCACCTCATGTTTGCGGATGATGTTGTCCTCTTTTGTAGAGGAGATGTTAAATCAGTAAGCATTCTCATGGATTGCTTTCACAGGTTTGAGAGAATTTCGGGTTTGGCGGTCAGTCCCAAAAATCTTCTATCTTTCTTGCATCTGTCTTTGAGACAGAAGCAAATGAGCTAACTTCGCTTTCAGGATTCTCTACGGGAAAATTTCCTTTCCCATATCTGGGAATTCCGATTGCACCTCATATCCTACGAGCAGCTGATTACTCCCCTCTTCTTGATAAGATTGGGAAGCACATCTGTGCGTGGAACAAGAGACATCTTTCTTTTGCAAGTCGCCTTGAGTTGATCAGGACGGTGTTACAGGGAACAAAGAGCTTCTGGTTGTCACTCTTGCCGGTCCCAACTTTGGTGATGGACAAACTGATAGGTTTGTATAGACAGTTCTTGTGGAGCTGGCCTAAAGTAGCATGGCCGCGTGTGCATGCCCCGGAGAGAGGGTGGATTGGGTCTCCTTAACCTTAGGTGTTGGAACTCTGCATTTATGTGCAAGTATTACTGGCACATACATGCCAAGAGGGACAACCTTTGGGTAAGGTGGATCCATCACAAGAACTTACAGGGGGTCGAGCCAGAGGACTGGGTAGCTCAACGTCGGGACTCACCTCTTGTAAAGGCGATCATTGGAGCCAGAGATGAAGCAGCAGTTTTTGTAGATGAGGAGACGACGCTAGAGGAGGTTCTTGAGAGCTGTTGCCAGGGAGATAAGTTTAGAGTCGCCGAGGCCTATGATATGATCAGAGAGCACGGAGCGACAATTGAGTGGTACAGGATAGTTTGGGATGCGGGCAACACGCCCAAGCATTGTTTCATACTTTGGATGGCGATTCTCGGACGCCTTTCTACCGGAGATAGACTGCATTACCTTGATATTGATTTTACTTGTCATTTGTGCAGCCAAGAGAGTGAGTCCCACGACCACTTGATTTTTGGATGTACCTATGCGAGAGAGGTATGGAGACAAATTTGCCAGGGATTCCGGATGCCCGTTGATATGTCCACGAGAGCCGACGTCCTGACTTATCTTCTCAATACTGCACCAGGTTGAAGTTGGACGAGCTGAGCGCGCATCTATGCCTTCGCTGCGACGTTATACTATTTATGGCATTCTAGGAATGCCTTGGTGTTTGACCGGAACAGGATCCCCATTGATGTACTTGTCCGGATGATCAGAGATCATGTTTATAGCCTTTTATATGAGGCCTTTCCTTCCAGAATTGGTGATAGATTTGAGGTTTAGTTTGCTTCTGTTTCTTTTACCAGAGTTGTATTCTACTCTTGGTTTGCACTTTTTTGGTTGGACTTTTTGTACCGGACTCGGGACTCATTTGCTGATGGATTTACCGAAGGTGAATGATACCTTGATCCGATGGTTAGGCACATCCCTGGTTTATGAGTGTCCCTTTCTATTGATGGCTTTGCCGAAGGTGGAAGGGCCTTATGAACTGTTCCATGAGATACACATTTTTTTTACTCAGTATGAGGTAGATGGTATCTTCAGGAGGCTTGCATGCTTGTTTGGAGTACTTGGGCACCCTGTTTTGGCCCTCCCTGTTTGTTTGTTGATATACTCCTTGTTATGCGGGTTTAATTAGGATTTTGTATCCTAGTTAAACCTTTATTTTTCCTGCCGCTTTTAATGAATTTACCATTTACCCAAAAAAATGGTTAACCCATCAGAGTTGTTTTATTTCTGTTAGTCGGCATCCGATACACCAAAAGTGAAGCCTATAAGCGTCGAAGTATCTTTTAAAAAGATATATCTCAACATACTACAAAGTTTTCAAAAAAAGATAATAAACTATTCTATCAAATCTCGATCATTCGAAGAATTTAGGATTACCGGGCTTCTATGCTTTCCTAATGTCTTGGTTAACAATGTTTAAATGATAAAAAGTTTTTGGAATATTAGAGGCATGGGCCGGAGTAACCTCTGGACAAACCTTGATGCAGTTTGTAAAATCCATAAGATTAATATTTTAGCATTAGCCGAAATAAAATCCGAAAAACCGCCCGATGACCGTCTTTGGAAATCGGCTGGGTTTGATAACATAATATGATGTACTGCCGTCTGTAGGGCTGGGGGTTATGCCTCATTTGGACAACTCATGAATTAAGAAACCAGACTATCAACTTTATCTACAAAAATGACAGATTCATCTGTGTCGAATTTACCTGTAACAAACTAAATCGAAAGATGTTTATCATATTTGCTTACGCTCCTCCACAAGAAGCTACAAAGAATCTATTATGGAACTCACTCTCCATTTTCATCCGATAGGCAACACTCCCATGTATCTTAATGAGAGACCTAAACGAAATCCAACAACACTCCGGTAAACAAGGAGGGGCTCCAACCAACTCAAACAGATTTAACAGATTGATGAATTTCAAAAACTTTTGAACATGGAAGATACTCAAACCATAGGCAATATTTTTACATGGAGGAAAAAACGGGAGGGTCCGAATAATATACTTGAAAAATTAGACCGTGTTATGGTTCATAATCAAATTACCCAATGATAACCAAATTTAAAAACGAAAAGCCACCCATTTACCATGTCTGACCACTGTCTTATATCCTTGGAGTTATCGGGAACAAAAAGTTATACTCCACATCCATTTAAATTCGAAATGATGTGGACCAAACGGAAACCCTTTGAAAATATTGTAAAATAAACTTGGCGATCTAATTTCACTAGAAATGAAATGTTTCAACTTACAAAAAAAACTCAACTTCTTAAAACAAAGGCAAAAGAGTGGAGCAAAACTAACTTCGGTAATATTTTCAAACAATTAAAGGAGGTTGAGACGAAACTACAGGAAATTCAATGCATACCTCCCAACAATTCGAACCAAAATAATGAAGCCCTCCACAAAAATCTCCTAACTAAACAAAACCGACTACTATCCTTCCACCAAAGATATTGGAGACAAAGATCAAAGAATACGCACCTAAAAAATATTGACACAAATTCCAAATACTTTCACCGTATTGCTACTGGAAGAAGAAATCGAAAACAGCTAAAGGAGCTCACAACCAACATGGGAGCTATCCTAACTTCTGAATTTGAAATCAGACTAGAAGTAAAAAAGGAATTCCAATGTAAATTCGCCAAAACACCGATTAACCAAACACTCCTTCACAAGAAGATCCAACTCATTAAAACAAACGTTAGCCATGAGGATAATCTACACCTAACTAAACCCCCCTCTAATGAAGAAATTAGAAATGCCATCTTCGACATTGGATGTGATAAATCACCAGGACCCGACGGGATGCCTGTTGGTTTCTATCAAAAATATTGGCATATAGTGGGTACGGACGTCTCCAAAGCGGTAAAAAGTTTCTTCAAGAGCGAAAAAATGCTTAAACAAATTAACCATACTTTTATAACCATGATCCCTAAAACGGATAACACCTCAACAATTAACCATTATAGACCAATAAGTCTTTGCTTTACAAATTATAAAATTATTGCTAAAATAATCACAAAAAGAATGGAGTCTATCATGCCTAGACTCATCCATCCCCTACAAGGTGCTTTTGTGGCCAAGCGATCTATCCATGACAATATACTCATTGCTCACAAAATATTCCACTCTTTTCGGTCGAAAAAGTATAAAGAAGGATGGGTAGCCATTAAACTAGATATGGAAAAAACGTATGACCAAGTCAATTGGGAATTCATCTATTGTATGCTCAAAAAATTTGGGTTCAATTAGAAATTCGTCGGATGAATCAAGGAATGTATCTCTACAGTGTCTTTCTATGTCCTTGTTAACAACGGTCCAACCGACCAATTCTTCCCTGAAAAAGGATTGAGGCAAGGAGACCCCTTATCACCTTATCTATTCATCTTGGGAGCCGAAATTCTAACCCAAATGCTACATGACGACTGTAATAATTACGACAACCATATTGGTTTTTCCGTATGCAGACAAGCGTCGCCCATCCCGTTCTTATCCTTTGCTGATGATATGATCATTTTCGCTAAGGAAAATATGGCTTCGTGTCAAAGAAAAAAGCAAATCCTGGAAATGTATTGCTCGATTTCAGGACAAAAAATCAACTTCCATAAATCGGCTTTCCAAACTACTAGGAACACAAGTGAAAGTACTATTACCCAACTTAAAATGTGTTGGCTATGTGTCACACCACAAACCTTGACAAATATCTTGGTTGTCCTACCGGGCTAGGATCTCACAATGGATCCTGACCCTAGCCTGACAACAATTTCACCGATCTTACAACAAGGCACCAACAGATTAAAACCAAAACATAAAACTGATATATAAACATGTCAAAAGGTTTATACAACTGATGAGTACAACAAAACATATCATATATATATACATATCCAAAATACCCATCCACGAGTATAACCCCAGTGTACGGAGCCCTCAGCAGATCGCCCCGTCTGGATCATTCTGCATGTCCTAACTTGCAAAGTCTACAACACGGCATTACACCGTTAGCTAACCAAACACATACAAAGGAAGATGCTAGAGCACATGCACACGTCATAACTTAAACATATAAACATGCTGTCACACATTTACCCATTTTATTAACTTATAATAATAGTCCGGCGCATACAGCGTATAAATAATAACTCAATATGAACGTATGTGACACGAGGAATATAACTCTCGCCTCTAGGGAATGGTGCCAGCTGGAATGGGATCCGGTCCCACCTCCCGTGTACCCTATGAGAGTGGTGCAGGTGGCCGGCCCACTGAGCCATACTGGCTTGCCCGAAGAGAACCTCCAGACTCCCAGCAGGATGAATGGACAAGTTGTCACGGCCCTACAATGGGCAGTCGATAGACCATAGGTCGGTAATACAATATATCATACGGCTATAAAGCATAACATTCACCACTCAGGCACACATCCAATATATGGAGGGCAGCTAAGTAAATCTTATGGACTTACCTCAACCTCGGGAGTCACAGACTCAGAATACTCGGCTCCGCTCTGGAGGTCAACTCAACCTAAACAAGGTATAACGCATACATCATATACATATCCATACAAGGGGTCACACCTAGACCCAAGGGATCCATACGGATCATATTCCAACTCGTAATCCTCAAGGCCGTAACCGGCATAACAATTCCGTACTCAACTCATCCTAACCTCAACTCGCACCTAGCAAGCTACTAACACTTATACTAGGAAGGAAAAGGATCTATCAAGCCTTAGGTAGATCCGGGACAAAACGCACCTGTTGGTCACAAGGGACGTAGGGGCAAAAGCAGGTGGCCGCGGGCGCGGCGGAATGTGGCCGCGGTGGCGGTGACACGGAACGTGGGCGGCCGCTGGCACGCCGCTGGGGCACGGTAGCCGCGGGGGCGGTGGCTCTTGGCCGCGGGGGCGGTGACAGTGCAGAAGGCAACTTCGCGGCTTCTCTTCGGTTCTTCACGTGATCAACTCACGTCTATACTCTCATCGAAAGGCAAGACCATACACATGTATACACATACAACATCAGAACATGCCTAGGCAATCATCTAATCCTAAGCTATGAAGGAAAGCAAGAAAGAAAGAAGAGAGGAGAAGAACCCTTACCACACTTGTGGTCTAAGGCTGCAGGAGAGCTCAACATACACCAAGGCTGGCTTCCAAGCCCAGCATAACCTCAGCCAACACTCACACAAGGTATCACATACACAAACTCTCGCAAAACTCTTCCACAACTCAAGAACAAGCTCCAAGGAAGCAAGGGAAGCAAGGAACGTGGAGAGAAGCTGGAGAAGAAGATGAAGAACCCTTGATCAGCCAAAGGTAAGAAGGAGCAAAGTAAAGGGTAAAGCACGGGTCAATAAGGTCAAAGAAGACGGCTGCAGCTGCCGGAAACCGCAGGGGCGGTCCAAGCAGCCGTAGGGGCGGTGCCACTCACCGCGGGGGCGGCAAGACCAACCTCGGCCAGAGCTAATCTCGGCCAAGGTTCGGTCTCGGCCCGAAAGACTACGGCTCTTACATCTCTCCCCCCTAAAAACAAGTTTCGTCCCGAAACTTGCATAAACCTCGAAAGCACATAACCTCAAAACCNCGTGAGGATGAAACGCCGTCGTGAAATGTAAACTCGTCCCCAGGGCAGTCTGAATCTGCTGCCAAAACCTCGAGGTAAATCGCCCATCTCTGTCAGAGACGATCGTCCTCGGGCACCCCATGGAGTCTCACTATCTGCCTAGTGTACTCCTCAGCCAGTCTGCTCACCGGCCACGTCTCCCTGATCGGAACAAAACGTGCCGTCTTCGTCAATCTGTCCACAATGACCCAGATAGCATCATAACCCCGGCTCAATCTCAATCCGGTCACAAAATCCATGGTGACGTCTTTCCACTTCCTCTGTGGAACAGGAAGTGGATGAAGCTCGCCCCAGGTCTGAAATGCTCGATCTTGACCTGCTAGCAGGTCGCACACTGTGCCACAAATCTGGTCACATCGGGCTTCAGCCCACCCCACAGTATATACGTCTCAAATCCTGATACATCTTACTCGTACCTGGATGTACCGAGTAAGGTGTACAGTGAGCCTCCTGTAGAATCCTCTGACGTAAATCTGCGTCAGCAGGTACACAGACGCGACCTCGGCGTCTCAACACTCCATCTGCCCCCAGAAGGAACTGTGGTGCCTCATCTCGAGACATCCTCTCCCGTATCCTCAGCAACATCGGGCAGGTCTCCTGCTTCTGTTTGGATCTCCCCAACAGATCAGGTAGAACCTCTAAGATACTCAGTCGGGCATCCTCATCAGGAAACTGGATGTCCAACTCTAACCATCTCAGGTCTCTCTGCAGCTGAGACTGTACTGTCAATCTCGCGATCGCCTGCTCTCGAGGCGTCTTCCGGCTCAGGGCGTCGGCGACAACGTTCGCCTTCCCCGGATGATACAGAATCTCCAAGTCAAAATCCTTAATCAGCTCGAGCCACCTACGCTGGCGGTTATTCAACTCCCGCTGCGTAAAAAATATACTTCAAACTCTGATGGTCGGTGAAGATCTGGCATGTGGCACCATACAGGTAATGTCTCCAGATCTTCAGTGCATGAACTACCGCGGCCAAACTCCAGATCATGAGTCGGGTAGTTCTCCTCATACGTCTTCAGCTGTCGAGACGCATAAGCAATCACTCTGCCCCGCTGCATCAACACACATCCCAAGCCAAGCTTGGATGCATCACTGTAAACCACGAAGTCAGCTGTACCCTCTGGCTGTGCCAAAACAGGAGCAGACGTCAAACGTCTCTCAGCTCCTCAAAACTCCGCATACACTGATCAGACCACACAAATCTGGTAGTCTTCCTCAGCAAACTCGTCAGTGGACGGGCAATCACGGAAAATCCCTCCACAAAGCGTCTGTAATAACCGGCTAGGCCAAGGAAGCTACGTACCTCCTTGACGTTCGTCGGTGTCGACCATGCAGCTACTGCCTCTATCTTCGCCGGATCAACCTTGATCCCTCAGGCTGATACTATGTGACCCAGGAATGCTACCTCTGGCATCCAGAACTCGCACTTAGAGAACTTCGCGTAAAGTTCTCTATCCCGCAAAACCTGTAGTACCGTCCTCAAAATGTCCTGCATGCTCCCTCTCAGCTGGCGAGAGTACACCAGGATGTCATCTATAAAGACCACCACAAACTGATCCAGGAAGTCGATAAAGATGCTATTTCATCAACTCCATGAAAACTGCCGGGGCATTCGTGAGCCCGAATGGCATCACTACAAACTCGTAGTGTCCATAACGGGTCCGAAATGCCGTCCTGTGCACATCCTGCTCTCTCACCCTCAGCTGGTGATATCCTGAGCGCAGGTCTATCCTGGAGAACACTGAAGCTCCCTGTAACTGATCCAGCAAATCATCAATGCGCGGCAACGGATACTTGTTCTTGATAGTCACCTTATTCAGCTCTCGGTAATCTATGCATAGCCTCAACGATCCGTCCTTCTTCCGTACGAAGAGGACCGGTGCCCCCCATGGGGATACGCTAGGGCGAATGAAGCCCTTCTCAGCCAACTCCTCGAGTTGCTTCTTCAGCTCTAACATCTCGACAGGCGCCATCCGGTATGGGGCCTTTGAGATCAGTCTCGTACCCGGCTCTAAATCAATCCCAAAGTCCACACTCCTCTGAGGTGGCAAACTGGACGGCTCAGCAAACACATCCACAAACTCATCAACCACTGGGATATCCTCTAAGGCTGGACTCTCCCCCTCCATGGCGTAACACTAGAAGGCCTCACAACCCTGGACAATCAACCTAGCTGCGTGTATAGCACTGATAACCATGCCTACCTTCCCGAGGTCCCAACCTCGGAAAACCACTAACTGACCAGACTCGGTAGAGAGGGTGACAGTCCTCCTACTCACATCTAAAACCGCAGAATGCCTATCCATCCAATCCATACCAAGGATGACTTCCTCATGCTCCAGCGGCATGACAAAGAAGTCAACTAAAAGCACACGGGTCCCTACAGAAATGGGACAGTCATGGATCTCACGGGTACCTCTGACCCTACCCCATTGGGTAGCCCTATAATAAAAGGCATCCCCTCTACAATGTCTAGACCCAGACGCTCAACACAAGCAACAGATATGAATGAGTGCATAGCACCCGTGTCAAACAAAACACGAACAGGTAAGCCATAGATCAGAATGGTACCTGTAGCAGTAGGTGCAGCCGGCTCCTCTACACTCCTCAGCTCAAAAACTCGGCCCTGAGGGCCACGGTTGTCAGTGGTGCTCCCACCACGACCTCTACCTCTGCTCGGCCCAGGAGCAAATCCCTGAGCCATATGACGATCTGGGACCTTCTGCTGTCCCTGTGTCTGCTGCTGCTGAGGTGGCCTCTGTCCACCCCAGCTCTACCAGCAGGTGAAGAACCCTGCTGTGAAGAAGCTCCGCCCTGACGGAAGAACACTGCTCTGTGACCTCGCCCACCACACGTGAAACAAGTCACCGGCTGTCTCGGGCACTCTGGCCTAAAATGTCCCTGCTCTCCACAGTTATAGCACTGTCGAGCTCTACCAATAGCCGGTGTAGGCGAAGGCTGACTATAGCGACTCTGACCTCGTCCTAACCTAGCAGCTCCAGCCGTACCGCTAGTCTGCCCGGTACGTTGCCTCTTCTCAGACTCCCCCGGTCTGAGAAGCTCTCCTCTGACTGACCCGCTCACGCTCATAGTCAGCGGCTCGATCCTGGTAGTCCATCAGGGACTCACAATGAAATCCCGCCATATAAGCCCGGGTGGCATCCCTCAGCCGTCGGGAAAACAGATACACATGCTGATCAGCAGGAGGTGCAGCTGGTCCTAACAGTGCCAGCTCCTCCTGAAATCTCCGGATGGCTTCAGAAACTGGCACATCCTCGAACCCGGCCTCCACAAAATCCCTCAATCTCTCCTTCCTCAGCGAGGCAGGTTAGAAACGCTCTCGGATCATAGACCTCATCTGCTCATAACTGGTGACCTGACCTCGTACGGATCTCCACCAGTGCTGCGCTAACTCCCTGAACAAGTTCTGCACTAACCCGATCTGTCTATCAGCTGGACACCTAATAGACTCCAGAGCCGAGTCTACGTGTCCTATCCACAACTCTACCTCCAACCCCACCTTCCCAGAGAAAGGGGGTACTCCCATCTGATGGAAAGCCTTCAACCAATTGTCTGGTCGAGGCCCTCTATACTCCTCCTGTACTCGAACGACCTCAGCAACAGGTGCCAATGCAGCTGGCACCTGTGTAACGGTGTGGGACCTCTCAGATGGCCCCTCCTGCATTGGCAGATTCGGGGCACGTCTACCTGCCCTGGCAACCTCCTCAACCCGCCGGATGTAATCACGGAAGGCTGGTCCCTCCATGGAGACACGGTCCGAGTCTGCTGACTGGACTCGCTGTGGACCCTGTCCCCAACTGTGCCTTCCCCCATCTCAGGGGCGGCACTCTCAGCAACCTCTGCCTGAACGTCCTCTACTGCACGCAGCTCAACAGCAGGGATCCTACCCCGTCCTCTACCTAACGGAGGTTTGTCTCTACCCCGTCCTGCTGCAAGTAAGGCTCTAGTCTGAACCATCTGCAGAGGACGTAAACCTAACGCAGAAGGCTATATATATGCCGTATGTATAGGTATATAACACATCATCACAACAGATAGTATCTATCTATACATATATATACCTATACTGTCGAGATCTTCAGAGGGGCGATGACTCACGTACACGATATCCCAAAACATTTTGTACTCATTTCAAAACCAAAACCTTTTGAAAAGTCAGACCCCTTTCGGGTTTTGTTTATTTATCTATTCGACCTTTATCGCAGATTACAAGTGCCATTGTTGTCAACCTGGGCTTTGATACCACCTTTGTAACACCCCAAATCAGCAGGACTCGAGGTGCTACCGGGCTAGGATCTGAAAATAGATCCTGACCCTAGCCTGACAACAATTTCACCGATCTTACAACAAGGCACCAACAGATTAAAACCAAAACATAAAACTGATATATAAACATGTCAAAAGGTTTATACAACTGCTGAGTACAACAAAACATATCATATATATATACATATCCAAAATACCCATCCACGAGTATAACCCCAGTGTACGGAGCCCTCAGCAGATCGCCCCGTCTGGATCACTCTGCAGTGTCCTAACCTGCAAAGTCTACAACACGGCATTACACCGTTAGCTAACCAAACACATACAAAGGAAGATGCTAGAGCACATGCACACATCATAACTTAAACATATAAACATGCTGTCACACATTTACCCATTTTATTATCTTATAATAATAGTCCGGCGCATACAACGTATAAATAATAACTCAATATGAACGTATGTGACACGAGGAATATAACCCTCGCCTCTCGGGAATGGTGCCAGCTGGAATGGGATCCGGTCCCACCTCCCGTGTACCCTATGGGAGTGGTGCAGGTGGCCGGCCCACTGAGCCATACTGGCTTGCCCGAAGAGAACCTCCAGACTCCCAGTGGGATGAATGGACAAGTTGTCACGGCCCTACAATGGGCAGTCGATAGACCATATGTCGGTAATACAATATATCATACGGCTATAAAGCATAACATCCACCACTCAGGCACACATCCAATATATGGAGGGCGGCTAAGTAAGTCCTATGGACTTACCTCAACCTCGGGAGTCACAGACTCAGAATACTCGGCTCCGCTCTGGAGGTCAACTCAACCAAAAACAAGGTATAACGTATAAATCATATACATATCCATACAAGGGGTCACACCTAGACCCAAGAGATCCATACGGATCATATTCCAACTCGTAATCCTCAAGGCCGTAACCGGCATAACAATTCCGTACTCAACTCATCCTAACCTCAACTCGCACCTAGCAAGCTACTAACAGTCATACTAGGAAGGAAAATGATCTATCTAACCTTAGGTAGATCCGGGACAAAACGCACTTGCGGGTCACAAGGGACGCAGGGGCGAAAGCAGGTGGCCGCGGGCGCGGCGGAATGTGGCCGCGGGGGCGGTGACACGGAACGTGGGCGGCCGCTGGCACGCCGCTGTGGCACGGTAGCCGCGGGGGCGGTGGCTCTTGGCCGCGGGGGCGGTGACAGTGCAGAAGGCAACTTCGCGGCTTCTCTTCGGTTCTTCACGTGATCAACTCACGACTATACTCTCATCCAAAGGCAAGACCATACACATGTATACACATACAACATCAGAACATGCCTAGGCAATCATCTAATCCTAAGCTATGAAGGAAAGCAAGAAAGAAAGAAGAGAGGAGAAGAACCCTTACCACACTTGTGGTCTAAGGCTGCATGAGAGCTCAACATACACCAAGGCTGGCTTCCAAGCCCAGCATAACCTCAACCAACACTCACACAAGGTATCACACACACAAACTCTCACAAAACTCTTCCACAACTCAAGAACAAGCTCCAAGGAAGCAAGGGAAGCAAGGAACGTGGAGAGAAGCTGGAGAAGAAGATGAAGAACCCTTGATCAGCCAAAGGTAAGAAGGAGCAAAGTAAAGGGTAAAGCACGGGTCAACAAGGTCAAAGAAGACGGCTGCAGCCGCCGGAAACCGTAGGGGCGGTCCAAGCAGCCGCAGGGGCGGC
This sequence comes from Fagopyrum tataricum, assembly GCA_002319775.1. Taxonomy (NCBI): domain Eukaryota; kingdom Viridiplantae; phylum Streptophyta; class Magnoliopsida; order Caryophyllales; family Polygonaceae; genus Fagopyrum; species Fagopyrum tataricum. The sequence goes on along the minus strand of CM008280.1, from coordinate 15,399,843 downwards.
CAGCTGCAGGGGCGGCGCCACTCACTACGGGGGCGGCAAGACCAACCTCGGCCAGAGCTAATCTCGGCCAAGGTCCGGTCTCGGCCCGAAAGACTACGGCTCTTACAATTTTAACCTTAAATCATAACAACAACTTCTAAAATGGAAAGCAAACTCTCTATCACAAGAAGGAAGGAATATTCTCATAAAACATAACTTGGCGGCTAAACCGTCCTTTGTTATGCAAAGTTTTATGCTACCAAACCACAATTTGGATGAACTAGATAAAACATACAAAAAATTCTTCTGGAATAAAGGAGATCAACACATACCTATTATTTCTTGGGATGCTATTTGTAAATCAAAAAAGAATGGCGGTCATGGACTAAGAAAATCTATAATCACAAATAAAGCGCTTTAGATGAAACTTTTATGGAAAATTCTAGCAGAAGCAAACAACATTTGGGTTAAAATCATAAATGAAAAATACCTGAAAAACCAAAATATTCTCCACTACCAAAAGAAAGGATTAGTTTCGTGGCAATGGAATAACCTTATGAAACTTAAACTTGAATTTAAAAAAGGCATTATATGACAGGTCGGAAATGAAAATACCATCAATTTCTGGCATGATAACTGAGTAAGAACGACACCACTCATAAAAATGGTTCAAAACACCAGTCAAATTAACACAAGTATAAAAGTTAGTCACTTTATCAATAACTCAAAAAAACTAGGATACCAACAAAATTGATAGCGAGCTACAAAATATCATCAACCCAAAAATTAGAGAAAATATAAAAGAAACAATCATTTCCAAAAATGATCTTCAGGACAAGTTATATTGGACATGTAGTAAAAACGGTTGGTTCACTACTAATTCTGCCTCCGAAATTATTGAAGATGAATCTGATTTCCAAACTTCAAATTCTTGTTAATGGATTTGGAAACTTGATACTCAACCCAAAATCAAAAACTTCATATGGAAAATGTTTTTAAACGGAATTCCAACAAAAGAAAATCTTGATGAAAGCAGGATTGCCGTTACAAGGCATTGTGAACTTTGCAACCATCATTGGAGGACTTATCCCACCTGATCATTGAATGTCCTTTCACTAAACAAATTATTAACAAATTGGATAAAACAATCGTGAACGAACTTAACAAAATAAGAATCCAAAACAAAAAAGCACATGAAATCTTACAAGATATAAAAAACAAAATTGGTATAAGTTCGCATGGCTCGCTACTATATGGTGGAGTATTTGGTTTTTCGGAAATAAAATTATCTTTAATAATGAATCTCTTAGCCCGGATAATAAGATTGTTGCATTCATTAAAAACCAAATGTAAAATTGGAAAACCAAAATTATTGACGAAGAGGATTATGATATTAAACAGAAAAACAACAATAACACAAATACGATAAAAAGGAAAAAACACAACATTAAGTGGGATAAACCAAAGTCAGGTTCCCATAAACTTAATTTTGATGGGTCAAAACTTGTCACGGGTGTAACATCCATTGGATTCGTGATTCAAAACTACAATGGAGAAGTTGTTAGCCTTGATGCAAAGAAAAATAACTTCAACTCGGTTATAAAAGCTGAAGCTTTCACTCTTAAGGCTGGCTTACAAGAGGCGATTAGACTACAAATAAAAAAGATTGAAATCGAAGGTGATAACCTGTGTGTTATCAGGGGACTCCAAGGTTTGTGGAGCTGTCCATGGGATATCGAGATGATTATATCCAACTCCAGATTGGATCTTTGTTTTTTTGATGAAATCCAGATCAAGCATGTTTTCAGAGAAATTAATTGTGTTGCCGACCGTTTGACCCATATGGGAATCTTGACACCCAACACCATTTTTTCTGATGATCCCGAACTTTGTGTTCTCATCCACAAGAATGCTTTAGGATGGACTACCTGGCTGGACTACCTCTAGGAGGTAACCAACTTAACCGCTTTCCATTTTTCAAAAAAAAAATGTCAAAGTAATCCATATATAGCGGGTCAATGACCCACATATAAAATATTAAAGAATAAGAAAAAGTTATATACTTAATTTTAACCAAAGTATCTAAAAATGTATAATGTATCATGTATTCAGGTCTTCTAGAGCATATGAATTACATAAATCGGTTCAATCTAACTTTTTTGGACCAACAAAATTGACTCTAAATTTAACGGTCGAATTTACGTGTTATTAAATCAGACATTTATATCATCCTATGTTTTGTAACGAGCTTTATTTTTTGGCAACCAAACCACACAAAAATTGCATGACTTATTTTTGAGCTCTATATCCTGTCTTATTGTTCGATTCATGTTAAAATTGCCCAAATTTATTTCTCTTTTTTTTGGTATGATTAATTCTTACATTAAACCAGACATAAAAGTTTTTGGCTAAAATAGGGGAGTAGGCCTTTTACTACATAATGAGCATCAATTAAGCCCATATTATTATGCATGGACTTACTAGGCCCAAATAAATGATACAAAAATAAGAAAAAAGGAGGAAGGTTGTTAGGGTTGACAATTATAACCTTGGAAAAAGAATGCTTCAGCCAAACCGTTCCATTACTCCTTCCCCAAACAACCGTCATTCCGCCCGAAAGCATTCCACGATTGAAGACGAAACGGCCTCCTGCTACAATTCGATTAAAAAAAAATCGAAATCCCTTGCTTCCATATTATGATGACTAGAGTGAGTTTCTCGATCAAGCTCGTCTACTGAGCAAAAGTTTCGATTCCTGGACATTTTCCTTCAATGAAAGTATGAAACAATAATCTACAGAAATTACGAAAATCCTGGTATGTTCTACGATTTATGTGTCGAAATTATGAATTCATATGTCTATTCCCCTCAATTGTTTTGTTTGTTCATAAATTAATAGAACAATTTCCCAACTATCAGTCACAATCGTTCTGTTTGTTCCTAAAATAATATGAGTTGATTACATACAGAATAGTTATGTAGCTGTAATAGTGAATGAAATACATAATGATAGTTGACTTATGTACATGGATCATTGCTTATGTAGCTGGAATAGTGATATTCATAACTAATGTTTAAATGTACTTATGTAGCTATCATGACATTCCTTTGTATAACAACATACGGTGAAGGATATTGGATAGTGGAAGAAGGAGTTTGGAAATATAGTGGAAATGTCTCGTATAAACCTCTGTTGGTTGATGTCTCATGCACATTTGATGAGTTAAAATAAATGGTTGCTTCATCATTGATGCCATTTGATGTCAACACAAGGAAGGATTTTGAAACATATGTTTAGTTACATGAAATGGACAAATACAACTGGAGTATTCCCTTATGTGTAACAAAAAAATAGTAAGGATGATGGAGAAGAGATGATAAATGTTGAGAGAGAACATAAAGATGTGTTGATCAACAAAAAAAAGATGAAAAAACAAATGCAGTACACGGGGATGGGAAAGAGATACAAATAGAACATGGGGAGAGTTCATGAACTGCTGTAGAGACAGAGAAATTTGAAGATACATCCAGATACACTATGGCCATTATTCCTCAAATAACAGGTTGTGTACCCACAAAGAAAGATTTGTATCTTAAAATTGGGAAAACATACTGTACGAAAACTGAGGTGAAGACTGCATTGTGTCTACATGCCATCTCAGAATGTTTCCAATACAAAATTGTCAAGTCAAAATTGAGATCAATAACAACAGTGTGTGTTGACAAAGGATGTAAATGGAGGGTGCGCTTCTCTATGCTTGGACAGTCAAGTTACTTTACAACTACAAAGTATAACTCTACACACACATGTTCTTTTCAATTGAGGAGATCGGTTAAAAGAGAAGCTTCTTATCACGTAATAGCTGAGAAGGTTAAAGCAATGTGAGTATTTATTTTACTAGATAGATGTTAAAGTGTTCATCACATAACTCACAATAAGTTACATAAATATATGTCCTGATTGTGTAGGTATTATAACTCAAAGGAGTTACCTACAATCGACCAAATCAGCACAATTATGAAGAGTTTACATAACATTGATGCCAGTTACTGGAAGTGTTGGAAGGCCCTAGAAGAAGTGAAGGACATGATAAGAGGTACACCGGAGGATAATTTTATGTTGATACCTTCATATTTGTATGTGTTGGGACAGGTCAATGAAGGCACTATTGTTACTCTAAAGCTTGATGAAGATAGACGTTTCAAGTATGTGTTTGTTGCCTATGAGCAATCAAGTAGAGGATTTAAAGTAATGAGAAAGGTAATAACTTTTGTAACCACTCCTCTATTCACGCTTTATGTACTAATAATTCTTGCAGTTAACAATTATGTACATGAACTTGTGTATCTGATATAACTTGTGTACTGACTCCTCTGTTCACGCTTTATGTACTTGAAATATACATGACCTTGTGTATCTGATATATCTTGTGTATAGAGTCCTTTGTCCAAGCTTTATGTACTTGATATGTACATGAACTTGTGTATCTAATATAACTTGGGTATTGACTCCTCTGTTGAAGCTTTATGTACTTGTGTGTGTCCTTGTGTATCTGATATAACTTGTGGACCGACTCCTCTATTCACGCTTTATGTACTTGATTTGTGTGTGTCATTGTGTAACTGATAGAACTTGTGTATTGACTCCTCTGATCATGCTTTATGTACTTGATGTGTGTGTGTTTAAATCATTATGTATGTGTAGGTAATCACAGTAGATAAAACTCATTTGAAGGGAAAATACGGGGGAGTCTTGTTTGTAGCAACTGCAAAAGATGCAAATCAACAGATTTACCCAATATCATTTGCAGTTGTTGACAGTGAAAATGATGCATCTTGGGATTGGTTCTTCAAGAACCTCAAACGGTTTGTACCAAACAACAATGAACTTTTGGTCATATCAGATCGGCATAGCTCCATTAAAAAGGGAATAGCCTCAAACTATAAGATGGCATTTCATGGATATTGCAATTGGCATCTTATAGAAAATTTGAGGAAAAGAACGAGATCGGACAGAATACTTGAACTGTTCATGGAAGGTGCCCGGAAATATAAGAGGACAGATTGCATGAGAATTCTTGAACAAATCGCAGAGGTATTGTTCGCTGGTTTCACACCCTATAAATCCCTATCAATAATGATAGAAACTCACAGGTTAGTAAAACAAGGAAGGGATAGTTTTAAATTTATAGCATGTAATAATTCCCCTAAATAGCAACGAACCCACAATGTATGGATCGTACGAAGTAGGACAAGTATTCTAGGGTCGAACACAAGGACTGAGAGGATTAATCTGCAACAATGATTAAATATAGGATATATCTAAAATTAAGAAAAGGGGTTGGAAAAGATAAGGGAAAGAAGGTCAAAAAGGTTTCGAAAAGGGTTTTTGGCGTTCGCAATTGAATGTCATCTTCAATCGAAAACAATTTTATAAATGCGAATAAAAGAAAATATAATCAAATTAAAGGAAAGAAAATGGATTCCAAGGGTTCAAGATCATTGTTTATACATATGGACTCAAGAAAACTCGCAAGGCATCTATAGTTGGCAAGCACAGGGATGAACATTTCAAAGCTGATGGTCTATTATCGGGTAAGTCTCAAGACCATCTAGTTCCAAACCCAACTACCTATTACCGGGTAAGTCTCAAGGGAGAGAGGTAGGAAATTCTAAACAAACCAGATTACAAACTAAGGATCAGGTAGACCTTTACCGGGTAAGTCTCAAGAATTACCTAACTTAGCAGGGAATCAAGGCACACTCTAACCAATAAAGGATAAACCTTTATTACCTAGGATCAGTTCTCTAAGGTATTTAAGAAGGATATCACCGGGTAAGTCTCAATTCCAACTTAGGTTACTAGGTAGAAGGATTCTAACTAGGTTCAAGTCCAAACTAACCACCAGGATTCAAAGGCTAAACAAACCAAACATAAACTCAAACTATTCCATCATAATCCAAGGCATAAACAATTCCCTGTCAACCTTGGAACCAAAAGGTTCTACCCAATAACAATCATATCAAAAGACAAATAAAGAAATAACAAAAGGACTAAAAAGAACTCAACTTTCAATGAATGAAAACTTCCAATCTTCTCAATTCTTGAATCCAACAATATCTCTCAACAAAACTGAATGCAAAAGTCTCCAACTTTACTCTAAACTACGAAGAACAATGGTGAAGAAGAATGGAAGGGATGAATACTGCTTCCCCCTCTAGGGCTAAAACTTAGCTAAAAGACATTGGGCCCAAAAGGAAACAACCCGTAACAAATTATAACGCTCAAGGAAGAATCTCGGTCAAGGATCTCGGCCGAGATTGTCACAGTCAGGGCCGAGATTTTAACTTCGTCTTCAGCGTCATGGGAATCTTGGTCCAAG
>CM008280.1:15348928-15364051 GCA_002319775.1 Fagopyrum tataricum | reverse complement strand
AAAGTACCAACTCCAGCTATAAACAAGAATCAAACTAGCACAACAAGATCTAATAAGATCATAATCACATCAACGCTAGTATGAAAATAAACACATCATAGCATATAAGCATATAAGCACATAACACTCACCAAGGTAGTACTAAGACCTACTCGGTGATCCTACTGGTGCATATAACTCAGTATAGAACTCTGGATAGTTCCTCTGGATACTATCCTCAGTCTCCCATGTAGCCTCATCAGGTCCTCGTCTCGACCACTGTATCCTCAACATAGGAATGTCCTTCGAACGCAGGCGTCTCATACCTCGTTCTAGGCCTGCAATAGGGTGCTCAACAAAGGTGTGGTCCGGCTTAACCACTAAATCATCATAACTCACGATGTGTCTCGGATCTGGTATGTACTCCCTCAACTGAGACACATGAAATACAGGGTGAACACCCTCTAATCTCGGAGGCAAGGCTAATCTGTAAGCTGCGCTCCCAACCCGATCTAGAATCTCGAACGGTCCGACATATCGGGGGCTCAACTTCCCCTTAATGCCAAAACGCCTAACACCTCGTGTCGGGGACACTCTCAGCCACACATGGGCTCCAACTCTGAACACTAGAGGTCTACGCCTCCTATCAGCATATGACTTCTGACGACTTTGTGCAGTCAGCATCCGCTCTCGAATCAGTGCTACTCGAGCCATATCATCCTGAATCTGATCAGGTGCCAAACCACTAACATTGCTCTGCTCATCCCAGCATAACGGGGTACGACATCTCTGTCATATACAATGCCTCATATGGGGCCATCCGAATAGATGCATGCCAGCTGTTGTTGTATGAGAACTCAACAAGTGGGAGATGATTCGTCCACACTTGTCCCCAATCCAACACACAAGCTCGCAACATATCCTCCGGGGTCTGAATGGTCCTCTCTGACTGACCATCTGTCTGAGGATGGAACGCATTCGTGAAGTGTAAACTCGTCCCCAGGGCAGTCTGAATCTACTCCCAGAACCTCGAGGTAAATCGTCCATCCCTGTCAGAGACGATCATCCTCGGTACACCATGGAGTCTCACTATCTGCCTAGTGTACTCCTCAGCTAATCTGCTCACCGGCCACGTCTCCCTAATAGGAATGAAACGTGCCGTCTTCGTCAATTTGTCCACAATAACCCAGATGGCATCAAAGCTCCTACTTGGTCTCAGGCCAGTAACAAAATCCATGGTGACGTCCTCCCACTTCCTCTGTGGAACAGGAAGTGGATTGAGCTCACCTCCAGGTCTGAAATGCTCTATCTTAACCAACTGGCAGGTCGCACACTGTGCCACCAATCTGGCCACATCGGGCTTCAACCCTCCTCACCAATATAAACGTCTCAAATCCTGATACATCTTACTCGTACCTGGATGTACAGAGTAAGGTGTACAGTGAGCCTCCTGTAAAATCCTCTATCTCAGCTCTGTATCAACAGGTACACAGACGTGACCGTGGCGTCTCAAAACTTCATCTGCTCCTAGCAGGAACTGTGGTGCCTCATCCCGAGACATCCTATCTCGTATCCTCATCAAGGTCGGGCAGGTCTCCTGCTTCTGTTGGATGTCACTCAACAGATCAGGTAGAACCTCTAAAGTACTCAGCCGGGCATCCTCATCTGGAAACTGAATGTCCAACTCTAACCAGATCAAATCTCTCTGTACCCTTTGGCTGTGCCTAACAGGAGCAGAAGTCAGACGTCTCTTCAACTCCTCAAAACTCTGCATACACTGATCAGACCACACAAATCTAGTAGTCTTCCTCAGTAAACTTGTCAGTGGACGGGCAATCAAAGAAAAACCCTCCACGAAGCGTTTGTAATAACCGGCTAGGCCAAGGAAGCTACGTACTTCCTTGACGTTCGTCGGTGTAGTCCATGTTGCTACTGCCTCAATCTTGGCCGGATCCACCTTAATTCCTTCAGCTGATACCACATGACCCAGGAATGCTACCTCTAGCATCCAAAACTCGCACTTAGAAAACTTAGCATAAAGTTCTCTATCCCTCAAAACCTGCAATATAGTCCTCAGATATCCTGCATGCTCCTCTCGGCTGCGAGAGTACACTAGAATATCATCTATGAATACCTCCACAAACTGATCCGGGAAGTCGATGAAGATACTGTTCATCAACTCCATTAAGACGGTTGGGGCATTCGTAAGCCCAAATGGCATCACTACAAACTCGTAGTGGCCATATCTGGTCCGGAATATTGTCATGTGCACATCCTGCTCTCTCACCCTCAGCTGGTGATATCCTGAGCACAGGTCAATCCTGGAAAATATTGTCGCTCCCTGAAGTTGATCCAACAAGTCATCAATACGCGGCAATGGATACTTGTTCTTAATGGTCACCTTGTTCAACTCTCTGTAATCTATACACAATCTCAATGATCCGTCTTTCTTCCGTACGAAGAGAACAGGTGCTCCCCATGGAGATACACTAGGGTGAATAAAACCCTTCTCGGCCAACTCCTCGAGTTGCTTCTTCAGCTCCAACATCTCAACAAGCGCCATCCAATATGGGGCCTTGGAGATCAGTCTCGCACCAGGCTCTAACTCGATACCAAAGTCCACACTCCTCTGAGGCGACAAACTGGACGGCTCAGCAAACACATCTGCAAACTCACAAACCATTGGGATATCCTCTAATACTGGACTCTCCCCCTCCTTCATGGCATAACACTAGAAGACCTCACAACCCTGTGCAAACAGTCTAGCTGCTCGTATCACACTTATAACCATGCCAGATTTTCCAAGGTCCCAACCTCGGAAAACCTCTATCTGTCCTAACTCGGTAGAGAGGGTAATAGTCCTCCTACCTACATCTAAGACTACAGAAAGTCTATCCATCCAATCCATACCTAGTATGACTTCCTCATGCTCTAACGGCATGACAAAGAAGTCAACTAGTAACACACGGGTTCCTACAGAAATGGGACAGTCACGAATCTCATGGGTACCTCTGACCCTACTACCATCGGGTAACCCTATACTAAAGGGTATCCCCTCAATCATATCTAAACTCAAACACTCAATACAAACATCAGATATAAAAGAAGACATAGCTCTAGTATCAAACAAACTCTAACAGGTAAACCATGGATCAGAATGGTACCTTTAACAGGTAAACCATGGATCAGAATGGTCCTCCGATGGAGACATAATCCGATTCATCTGACTGGACTCGCTGTGGACCCTGTCTCCCAGCTACGCCGTTCCCAGTCTCAGGAACGACACTCTCAACAACGTCCTCGTGAACCTCTTCCGCTGCAAGTGGATCAACAGCGGAAGTCCTACCCCGTCCTCTACCTAGAGGGGGTCTACCTCTACCTCGTCCAACTATAGGTAAGGCTCTAGTCTGAACCATCTGCAGAGGACGTAAACCTAACTCAAAAGGCTATATATATGCCGTATGTATATATATATATATATACTGTCGAGATCTTCAGAGGGGCGATGGCTTACGTACACGGTATCCCAAAACATTTTGTACTCATTTCAAAACCAAAACGTTTTGAAAGTCAGACCCCTTTTCGGGTTTTGGTTATTTATCTATTCGAACTTTATTGCAGATTACTAGTATCATTGTTGTCAACCTGGGCTCTGATACCAACTTTGTAACACCCCAAATCCATAGGACTCAAGGTGCTACTGGGCTAGGATCTCACAATGGATCCTGACCCTAGCCTGACAACAAGTGTACTGAATCTTACAACAAGGCACCGATAGATTAAATACAAAACATAAAACTGATATATAAATCTCAAAAGGTAGTACATAAGTACCGTTGAGTACAAAAGAAACATATATCCGTACATCAAATATCCCATATCCCACAATAATAATCCCAGTGTACTGAGCCCTCAGCGGATCACCCCTCTGGATCACTCTGCAGCTCTCCTAACCTGCAAAGGATCTACAACACGGTATAAAACCGTTAGCTAACCATACACATATATATAGAGATGCAAGAGCACAAACACACATCATGAATCATAACACATGCATCATCATGCTTTCATACATTTACCCGGTTCATTATCTTTAATAAGTCCAAACACTCAATCGTATAAATAGATGTATATGAATATACGTGACACGAGAAATGTATATAACCCTCGTCTCTGCGTGCAATAGCTAGCTGGAGTGGTATCAGCGCACTTTCCCGTATACCATATGGAGTGGTAGGTGCCCTTCCCGTATACCAGATCTAACTAGCTTACAGAGAACTTCTAAGACTCCACTACGGGATGAAAGGTAAGTTGTCACAGCCACTACAATGGGCGGTCAATATAACATAGGTCGGTAATGAACCATATCGCATGCTATAAAGTATATAACAAACACCACTCAAGCATACATCCAATATAAGGATAGTAGCTAAGTAAGCCCTATGAACTTACCTCAATCTCAGAAGTAGTATCACTACGATCAGCTCTCACTCAGGTCCACTCCAAACTGGAGGACGACACGGCCTATACAAGGCATATATATATATATCAAACTCCTATCACACAAAGGGGTCACACCTAGACCCAAGGGATCCATAAGGATCATATCCAACTCGTAAACCTCAAGGCCGTAACAGGCATATCTATATCATACTCATCAACATCCGATAGCTAGCATGGTACTAAGTCCCTCATACTAGGAAAGGAAAGGAACTACCCAACTATAGGTAGTCCCGGGATAAGACGCACCTGCGTGATCAAGGGACGCAGGAGCGGAACAGGTAAACCGTAGGCGCGGTAGGGAGCAGCCGCAGGCGTGGTGACAAGGGACGCAGGCAAGGCGCGGGCGATGCAGCACGGCTTCCGCAGGGGGGGCGTCTTCCGGGCGCGGGGGCGGCGACAGTGCAGAACGTGATCCCGCGGCTTCTCTTCGGTTCTTCACGTGATCAAATCACGTCTTCTCTCATCCAAATTCACACACATACATATACATACACATTCCAACATTAATCTATGATCAAACACCTAGTCCTAAGCTAAGGAGAAAGAATCAAAGGAAGAAAGAAGAGAAGAGGAAGAAGGAAGCTTACCATAGTTGTGGTTAACTAGGGAACTGATCACCAAACACCCTTACTGGCTTCCAAGCACGGCAACACACATCACTAGCATCATCATCCTCAAAGCCACATTCATTCTCTTCCAAAACCAAGGAGAAAACACCCAAGATCAAGAAGAAGCAAAGGGAAAGCAAGAAGGACGTGGTAATATGAAAATGGAGTGAGAAACCCTTGCTCATCGGCCAAGGGAAGTACTTAAAGAAGAAGGCAAAGAAAGGGTAAAGCACGGGTCAAAGGAGTAAACAAAACCGGCTGCAGCCGCCGGAAACCGCAGGGGCGGTTCCCTGAGCCGCAGGGGCGGCAGTTATGCCCGCCGGTGTGGAAAGGCCAATCTCGGCCAAAGCCAATCTCGGCTAAGGTCCAATCTCAGTCCGAAAGACTAAGGCTCTTACAATCTTAGCTTAGACCTAGATCATATCTTATTATCGATAAGATATGATTCTGCGATCTTGGATTTGGAAGCCCAAAGGCCGATCTACACCCTATAAAAAGGAAGGTCGCAGCTCTTGTTTTTCAAAACTTGAAATATATACATTTTTAAGAAACACGTTGTGTTGTCTTTTGCGGTGTATACCGTCGTCTTCTATGTGAAGAGAAAACCTGAGTAAGAGACGTCTTGCTCGCAACTCTCTTGGACATGTTTGAGTGTGTTCTACTTGCCACGAAAAAGATCTCTTATTGTGTGTTGTTTGTAGCGGAAGGATTTCTATATGCCCAGACGGTTGTTCGTTTGTTTTGTACAAAACATTGTTTCTCTTTCTTGTTGTTCTTACTGTCATCCCTCAATGAAATTATGAGAGGAGTGTCTTTTAATTTTTCTAGGTTTCCTCTTTTTGCCCATTTTTTTTCTGTTATGTACCTCTTTGTTAACTTTGCATTATCTTTCCTCGATCTCCTTTTTTTCCATTCGTCAATGAAACTATGAGACGGATTGTCGATTGTTTTGTACAAACCATTGTTTTTTCTTTGTCATTGTTCTACTGACATAGAAGAAGTTGGTTCGGAGGTTTGGTCATGATGTTTCTTACTGTCATCCCTCGATGAAATTATGAGAGGTTGTCTTTTAGTTCTTCTAGGTTTTATCTTTTTGCCCATTTTTTTCTCCTTATGTACCTCTTTGATAACTTTGCATGACCTCTTTGTGAACTTTGCATGATCTTTCTTCGGTCTTCTTTTTTCCATTCGTCAATGAAACTATGAGACCGATTGTTCATATTTGTACTTCGGACGGACTATTTTTTGTTCTGTATTTACATCTTTCTTTTCATTTCTTTTTAATTTCTTGGTCTGATTGTGAACTTTCTGTTTTGTAGGTTATTTTTAAAGAACTCAAGTATCTCTGTCAATTGTTATCTTCGTTGTGCTGCTCAGACAGTAAGTGTTCTTCTTAAGTCAGTTGCACGTTTGTCTCTTTTGTTTTTATCACATCAAAATCTTTCCCTGCATTTATTGCTACTTGCGTGCTAACCTTTCTTCATGATTTTTTTTTTGTTATCTATGTATGTCGTTGATTTCTGCATGCTTTACAAGCAGAAGGAATATGTTTTCCATATCCTTAATACATAGATCCCACTTGAAGGCAGTTTTAGACATGACATAATCAGTACATTAATTATATCTACATATCATATATTTCATGTCCACCAATCACTATACATACAATGAATACTCAAGCATGTCTTTGTACTACAATAATTTACTTGTTTCATGTTTCCACATATATTAAGCAAACTATGGCAGAAGCTCGTGTGACTTTAGACAGGCTGACAAACCGTGGTCGTAATCAAATTGTACGCATAAAAACTGTTGACAAATAGCCAAAGCAAGAGAGCCCAAATAGGTGCACCTATCAGCGTATGGTGTTCGTCGATGAGATGGTTTGTTTCCTTTGGGTTTTTCTGTTTATTTCCGCAGCATAAAATGTACTTGTCCTTCATGCTTGCTCATGTCGAGTTTCTTTTTACTTTGCAGGGACACCGAATGACTGTAACTATATTTGGCGTTGACATAGCTGTGTACAATTCCATCCTTGAGAGAGGAAAATGGCATGACATCAAAAATATGATTGTGAAAGCGGTGCCTGCTCGATATGCTACGTACAACGGCGAGCAACAACTTTATTTTACTAACTCGACTGAGGTCAAATCCATTACTGACGGTTCTAGCTCAAGCCGAGTTATAAGCCCTTACACTACTGTTCATGACCTCCCTAGGAATGCAACAAAAGACGATCGGTTTGGTACATTTCACCTCTTTGCAAATAATCTTTGTTTCTTAATGAGTTGCTGTTTTTTGCGATTATGGAATGATCAACATCATGACCTAATTTTCTAATCTATTTATGTTTTGTCTTCTGCAGACTTAGTAGTTGTGCTTCTTTGGGTTTACCCAGAGAAGATTGTTAACCGTGGTGATAAATCATTACCTATTCGAGAAATTTCAATTACAGATGATGTGTATCACACATGATCCTCAATTACCAAGTTTTACACCTTTTATTCCAGTTTCTTATTTACAACCAATTTTCACTTTGTTTGTTACTTAAATGTGTTTTACAAATAGTTGTTCTTGCTCGCAACTCTCTTGGACATATTTGAGTGTGTTCTACTTGCCACAGAAAAGATCTCTTATTGGGGTTCCCATTCTTCAGGAAAGGATTTCTAAAGACATTTTTACTCCTTTACTTGATAAAATTAATGGTCGTTTGACTGGGTGGCATAGTAAGACCTTGAGCTTTGCTGGAAGAGCAACACTTGCTAAATCTGTTCTTTCATCAATTCCTGTGTATTCGATGGCTACTTTGACCATACCTAAGACGGTTTGCAACAGAATTGATAAACTCATCCTATATTTTATTTGGGGACAATCGGACTCTAGTAGGCCTATGCACACCATTCCTTGGAATATCTTATGTCAACAAAAGAAACATGGAGGTCTTGGAATGCGGAATATGGAGTATCTTAATCAGGCTATTTTGGGTAAACTTGGATGGCGTTTTATAATTAGTAGTGATCAGCTTTGGATTATGGTTTTACGTAGTAAATATATTCGCAATGATGGTCGATCCACTGCTGCTCCTTCTCACATCTGGACAAGTATATTGTCGGTTTTGCGATCAATTGTTGTCAAAGGGTGTAGATGGGTCCTCGGTGATGGGGCAGATATTCGGTTCTGGATGATCTATGGCTTGTTGATCAACCTTTGAGAGCGTTGATTACTACCTGTACAACTTCACAACTCTCTTCCTCAGCGTCTGTACGCAGCTACTGGACAGTAGATACGGGATGGAACATTACAGATCTTCAGCAACTTTTACCTTCTGATATTATTAGTCGGCTCACAACGGTTCGTCCATCTGACGACGTCTTTCAGGCTACTTCATCGTCGAACATGTAACCCCCCAAATCCGTAAGACTCGAGGTGCTACTGGGTTAGGATCTCACAATTGATCATGACCCTAGCCTGACAACAAGTTCACTGAATCTTACAACAAGGCACCAATAGATTAAAACAAAACATAAAACTAATATATATATACATATCAAAAGGATGATACAAAGTACTACTGAGTACAAAGTCAAACAGAAATCCGTACAATAATAATGACCCAAAATGCCACGATAACGCCCAGTGTACAGAACCCTCAGCAGATCACCCTTTTGGATCACTGTGCAGCTCTCCTAACCTGCAAAGGATCTACAACACGGTATAAAACCGTTAGCTAACCATACACATATATAAGAAGATGCTAGAGCACAAACACATATCAATAATATTAACACCTCATCATGATATCACACATTTACCCGGTTTATTATCTTTATAACGTTAATCATTCAAGAGTATATAAGTCAGTATATGAAAATACGTGACACGAGATGAAAGGTAAGTTGTCACAGCCACAACAATGGGCGGTCAATATAATATAGGTCGGTGACCAACATAAAGCATGCTATAAAGCATATAACAAACACCACTCATGCACACATCCAATATAAGGATGGCAGCTAAGTAAGTCCTATGGACTTATCTCAATCTCAGAAGTCGTATCACTACAATCAGCTCTCACTCAGGTCCACTCCAAACTAGAGGACAACATAGCCTATACAAGGCATACATATATATATATCAAACTCCTATCACACAAAGGGGTCACACCTTGACCCAAGGGATCCATAAGGATCATATCCAACTCGTAAACCTCAAAGCCGTAACCGGCAAATCTATAACATACTCATCAACATCCGATACCTAGCATGGTACTAAGTCCCTCATACTAGGAAGGAAAAGAACTACCCAACTATAGGTAGTCCCGGGACAAGACGCACCTGCGTGATCAAGGGACGTAGAGGCGGAACAGGTAACCCGTAGGCGCGGCAGGGAGCAGCCGCAGGCGCGGTGACACAGGACGCGGGCAACGCAGGCAAGGCGCTGGCGCGGGCGCTGCGGCACGGCTTTCACAGGGGCGGCGGCTTCTAGGAGCGGGGGCGGCGTATGTGCAGAACGTGAACCCGCGGCTTCTCTTCGGCTCTTCACGTGATCAAATCACGTCTTCTCTCATCCAAAACCACACACATACAACAACATACACATTCCAACATCATCCTATGTCCAAACATCTAATCCTAAGCTAAGGAGATGGAAACAAAGAAGAAGAGAAGGAGAAGAAGCAAGAACTTACCACTACTGAAGATCCTAGGCTGCAGGGAGAGATCATATACATCAATAGCCGGCTTCCAAGCTCAGCATACACATCACTAGCATCATCAACAACCACAAAGCACAACTTTCAAGCAAAACTCCAAGGAGAACAAGAACAAGATCAAAGGAAGGTGAAGGAGAAGCAAGGAGGACGTGAGCACTGAGGAAGAGAAGTGAAGTTGAAACCCTTGATCAACAAAGGGAAAGAAAGAAGTAAGCAAAGGGTAAAGTACGGGTCAAAGGAGTCAACAAAACCGGCTGCAGCCGCCGGAAACCGCAGGGGCGGTTCCCTGAGCCGTAGGGGCGGAAACCCGCAGGAGCGGCAGTCCTACCCGCGGGTGCGGAAAGACCAATCTCGGCCCCAAATCCAATCTCGGCTAAGGACCAAAACTCGGTCCGAAAGAAAACAGCTCTCAAATCTCACCCCCCTAAAAACAAGTTTCGTCCCGAAACTTGCAAAGTCCTGAAACCACTCGGACTCATAAGCCGAGGTATAACTCTCTTTATAACCTCAAACATAAGCATGGAGGAAAACATCAACTCCAGCAACAAAACACTATCCAGGGCATAGAGGAAAACCATCTCTAGCCAAACTATAAACATATCACAAGGCATAGAGGAATCACATCTCTAGCCGTATCATATCCATAACATAAAGGCATGGAGGAAGAACATCTCCAGCACTACTATGTCCATCAAAATAGCATGGAGTAAAGAACCATCTACAGCTAAACCTATCATATCACAATAGCATGGAGGAAAGAACCATCTCCAGCTATAAACAAGAATCATACTAGCACAACAAGATCTAATAAGATCATAATCACATCAACGCTAGTATGAAAATAAACACATCATAGCATATAAGCATATAAGCACATAACACTCACCAAGGTAGTACTAAGACCTACTCGGTGATCCTACTAGTGCATCTAACTCAACATAGAACTCTGGATAGTTCCTTTGGATACTATCCTGATGCGCCTTTGGATGCTCCTCTTACATTGACCGTAGAATATGAGGACGAGGCTTTGAGGGTTCGCTCAGATGGACCGCTCACCCGATCCCGAGCCAAGGCCATTTCCTGAGCCACCGGATCCATCATCGCCCGCACCACTTCGTCACTTGGACCAGTCGCCGGTATGCCGTGTCCCTACACCACTATGGCATAGGCTACCGGTCCCGTCCACGCTTTTACTTTTGGACTATATTTTGCATGTTTTCCTTTTATGTAATAAAAGGGATATTCCTTATAGAATATTTCCTTTGATCTTATATTTTAGGGTTTTTCCCTTGTTGGACTTTTCGTATGTATGTTTGTTTGGGCCGTTGGCCCATAGGTGGGCAAGACTCTCTATATAAGGGACCTCTTGCCTCACTTATTTTCCATGTTCAATTTTACTAGGTTTTTGAGAAGATTTTCCTCTGACTTAGCTTGGGCATCAAACCTTCCCGTCTATTTCTAAAATTTCTTCCTTGGATCTCGTCTTTGATCCAAGAACACCATATTCGAGGATTCTTCTTTAGAATCAACTTTCGATCTCCATCAAACGGTTTATTCGATCTCTCTATATCGAATCAACCCTTGTTTCTTCATCGCTTCCACCCCTTTGGATCTGAATCGAAACAACGCCGCACAAAGAATCAAGGAGTAGTTGGAGCTTTGTTGGATCTAGATCCGAAAGTTATCCTTGGTTACCTCCAAGGACGCATCAAATTGGTATCAGAGCAAAGGGATCAAAGCTAAGTTCTCTTTACTCTTGTTTTTGTGCGTTATTATCTTCAACCTATTTAGCCTTTTGTTCATGATGTTCTTCGTTTGTTCATGATGTTCTTCATTTGTTCTTCATGATCTTCATGTTGTTCATCATGTTCTTCATCATATTCATCCATTTTTCCTGAAATTTCTTTCTTTTGATCAATTTGAAAAACAAAAAAAAAACTCTTGGGGTATTTTTTCTTCAACCCAACCCAATCCGACAATTTTGTTAATTAATTTCACCAAATTTCTTGGGGTATTTTTGTTAACGAAAATTCGGATATCTCGCATTTGATATTCCAAGAGAAGCAAAAAAAACTCTTCATCAATACGGATTTGTGTTCAAAAAAAAAAGTGTTGCTCAAAACGTTTCAAAGAAACGAAACACAAAGGTGAAAAGACGTCCGGCAAACCGGTCCATCCGAAAAATCGGATTTTACAAAACGGTCAAAGACCGAAAGCAAGCAAAGCTTGCCGACTGCACAATCCGTCCATCTTCCGCCTCTCCATTTTCTTACATACGTTTGCAAAATATCACTTGTTTATTTGTGTGTAATTGGTTCAATTTTGTTGGATTTGCCTTACTTGCCTAACCCCCAAACGGCCTTCCCCAAAGTAGAACGCGATAACGCACTTGAACTTGGGTAAAGTTGACTTAACTTGTCACCTTGCTCAATTGATTGCTTGCAATTGTGTGCTGATTTGGAGCAATGACTAACGAAAATTTGAAACTTCTCAGGATTCTGGTCCGCAAGAGTCCAATGAACCTTTGGCTCAAGAAAATGCTTCGTTGTCCCTCAAAAATGACTTCATAAGGAAGGAATTGGAAGCTTTGAAGGCACAACAAAAGTTTTATGCCTTGACCCGAGAAAATATTGCCTTGAATTCAGAGTTGGAAGCTCTTAAGGCTCTACGGCTTGCCCAACGTCCCACCCCAACAATTCCGATTGAGACCTTGGTCAATGCTTCCACATCCGATGCACAACGGAAAGGCAAGGGAATTTTAGGAGCCGGACCATCAAACGGTCCCCGGCTTGCGTCCGTCATTGAATGCCAACGTCCCTTACCTCTTGACGGAAATGAGTCCCATGAAGAGGACGAAGAATTCCCCGACCCGACTCAAGATGACCTTCTCATAGTCGATACGGAAAATCGGCACAAGCATTATGAGCCTCAACACCAACGGTATGTCCCTTCTCCAACTCCACCTAATGTGCCCCGCCCCGACCGTCGAGCCCGGGAAAAGCCCCGGTACCGTCCCGACTCGACCAACAATCATGGTCGTGAGAATGATCGTTCCGGACGCCGTCGCCAACGGTCCACCCGACAACCGACGACCCTTGACTTTGATGAGTATGATGAGCAAAACGATTTCAACGAGTTCTCCGGTGATGAGTTCGACTTGGAACGGGTGGCACATGACCGTCCATGGCACCCACCCATCATGGACCCTTATGAGAACCAAGACCGAGGTGAAGAATGGTTACCTCCTCCAAACCCACCTAGGCATGAACCACCCGTTCATGGGCGCCACCGGCGTCAAGGCGGCCACCGGCGAGCCCGTGCCGATGATGCCCACATTCCACCACCCCGCCCGGACCCCCTACGAGCTCGTAGGGAAGGTAAGGTTAAATTCCCTATCTTTCATGGTGAATATGATCCGTGTGTTTTTCTTGATTGGGCGCAGGATATGAAACGAGCCTTGAAACATTGTCATTATGAGGATGAATACGAGAAAATCGAGGCGGCAACTCTTTACTTTGAAGGAGATGCCAAGTCTTGGTGGAACGGTATGAGATCACCCGTGAAAGGCGAGGATGGACACCGTTTACGACCTTTGAGAAATTGATCTATGTCATGACCAAGAAATACGTGCCCCAGGACTTCAAGAATGATATGCGGTTGCAAA
The DNA here is from genome assembly GCA_002319775.1 of Fagopyrum tataricum. Taxonomy (NCBI): domain Eukaryota; kingdom Viridiplantae; phylum Streptophyta; class Magnoliopsida; order Caryophyllales; family Polygonaceae; genus Fagopyrum; species Fagopyrum tataricum. Next base: position 15,350,586 of record CM008280.1, on the reverse strand, counting down.
TTGCCGAGTTCAAACAAGGCAACCTCACCCCGGTTGCTTACTTGGCCAAACTCGAGGACAGGCACATTAAGGTTGGCGTCTCGGCCTCTCCCTCCGCCCTTCGCACCAAATTCATGAGTGGGCTTAATGCTTCCATTCGGCGGCCGCTTGAGATTGTGCCATATAAGGATTTAGGGGCATTGTGTCATGCCGCCATGAAGCTCTACAAGCAACAACTTGAGACGCCACGGTATTCAAGGTATAATTCTTCCTCGAGTCAATATCCTCATTCTTCTAACACACGTACTCGAGATGTGCCTAGTTCTCCGGATGCCGACGCTTCCAAAGGAGTCCAACGGACGGGTCAATCCAATAGGCAAGCGGGGTAATGAGAGGGCACCAAACTGTGGGCCCACGGCCCCAGTGCCTCCCGCTAGAGGTCAACAAGGACCTTCACCAGCGCGCTCGCCCAAGGGAGCCCGTGTGCTACAAGTGTAGCGGTTTGGTCACGTGCAACGTGATTGTCCAAACACCAAACGGGTTTGTTTGCCGACCAACATATTTCGAGGACGAAGATGATCATCAAGATGGAGATATCATCATTGAGGATGACCAAGACGCCGACCCGCAATTTGGAATGGAACCATGTGACGACGAGCTTGCTTGCGCCCCAGCACAACCCGGTAAATTCGCTCTTGTTTCTCGTCGTATTTGGCTATTAAAGAGTTTATTCCTATTGATCAACGCGAGAAATCTCTTCCACTCTCGTTGTTTGGTCAATAATACGAGCCTTTCTCTCATTGTTGACGGGGTTCTTGTTGCAATATTGTCAACGAACGAGTGGTAAACACTTCAAGTTGCCTACAACCCCCCCACCTAACACCTCACGGACTCCAATGGGTTTCCGATAAGGCGTGTGACACCGTCACACAACAAGCTTGGGTGACGTTTTCTATTGGCGCTATGTTGATAAGGTCCTTTGTGATGTTATCAAGATGGACGCCACACATGTCCTATTAGGACGACCATGGCAATTCGATCGCCGAACATTTCATGATGGTTATCTTAACCGGTACATGTTCCAATATAATGGAAAACGGTCACACTTTTGCCTATGACTCCCACGAAATTTTGGTTTACTATGCGGAACGAAGAGGCAACAATCTATAGATGAGTCCGCTAAGGCGCCGGCAAAATCGGACCCTCCTCGGAGTTCGATGTTGTAGGTGCTAGTACTTCCAAACCCCGGAACACCGCCCTCTTGTCCATGCTACCGAGTCCAAAGGAAGTAAAGGCCGCATCGTTCCTACGAGCGCACCTTTGCCATCTTCGGACCCCGTAATTCAAGGACGTGTGAACCGAGGATACACTTAGCTCGCCGGCATGATTTGCAACCGGTCATGGAAGGCAAGTTTCCATGTTTCTTGCTTGTTCCGTTTTGTTTATCTACTTTTCATGACCCGAGTAATGTGCTACACGAGGTGTCTTTGTTGTTGTCCGAATTTCAGGATATTATGCCCAAAGACCTACCACCCGGCTTGCCACCAATCTGAGGGATTGAACACCAAATTGACTTTTGTGCCCGGTGCTTCTTGCCATACCGTGCCGCGTACGAGCAAGTCCGGAAGAGACGAAGGAGCCACAACGTCAAGTACAAGAGCTCCTAGACCGGGACATGT
>CM008280.1:15185184-15338928 GCA_002319775.1 Fagopyrum tataricum | reverse complement strand
GGAAGGAGAAGCAAGGAGCTTACCTCCACTGCTGGTCTAGGCAAGGGACACGATCCAGGACAGTACCTCAGCTGGCTCTCAAGCTCAACACACATCCACTAGCATCAACATCATCAAAGCCTCACAACAACTAACTCATCCAAACCAAGGGAACTCAAGCAAGATCAAGGAGAAGGAGAAGAGAGAAGAAGGACGTGAAGGAAGGTGGGGAAGATGAAGAATGAAGAAACCCTTCATCCTAAGGTAAGGAAAGGTTAAGAGGCAAGAAGAGTAAAGCACGGGTCAAGAGTCAACTAAGTCGGTTGCAACCGCAGGAAACCGCAGGGGCGGATTCCCTGGCCGCAGGGGCGGATCATGGCTCAGCCGCAGGGTCGGCTCTATAAACCCGCAGGGGCGGCTAAGGCCAAAAATGGCTCCTAAATATCAAGGCTCTTACACCAGGTGGCATCAATCGGCGTTCGTTGGTACCGGGCGGGGTATAACGAATCTAGTGGTCGGGGCTTTGAGTCCTCTTGAGAGCAATTTGGGGGCAAGGCGGAGGGACAAGTCAAGGGTCATGGGAGTAGGGGTTCGAATCTCGTTATACACAAATCGGCGGATCTAGTAAGCCGGTTTCCCAACGTCGCGGGTTCGACTCCCTCTGAAGGCGAGGATTCGACACTCGGCACACGCAAGACTGGCGTGGAAAGTGGATTCGTCGAGAGCGGGTTTGAAGCCTGTTCACCGCACCTACAAACTACAACATTACTCTTCTTCGTCTTCATCATTTCATGTACGACCAGAATTACTAGGGAGAAGGCTTACCGATGGTGTCCTGTTGTTTCTCCGGTGGAGAGAAGGTGGTCCTTGTCTTGGCTTCTATGGTGGTAAGTGATAACATGATTTATCGACCTGTTGTAGTCATGCATTTAGGTAGATTTCCCCTTTCCGCATTCATGTTTTAACCTTAGTTTGTGCCATTTATGCTTGTTTAGTTCTACGTTGCAAGAATAGATGTCTACACACACTATTTGTGGCTTTGTAGGTGATTTGACACATTATGGAGCTAAAACGACGTATTTGAGGATCAAGCCTCGAAGTGGATGCATTGGAATGAGCATACGTGCACGGGAAAGAGCTAGGAATCAAGCTATAGGCATGAAGGAACGTCTAGAGCCAAATCTCGGCCGAGATCAACCATCCCATACCGAGATTTGAGAAATCTCGGCCGAGATTAGAGGGTCTCAGACCGAGATCCATGTGCCTTGGTAAATTTGGAAGTCTTTGTTGTAAAATCTCAGCCTCCATCTCGGCCTTGATCTCGGTCTACCCGACCGAGATGCCCATGATGCTAAAGACGAAGTCGAAATCTCGGCCCCGACCGTCATAATCTCGGCCGAGATCCCAAACCGAGATTCTTCCCTGAGCGTTGTGTTTTATTTACGGGTTGTTTCCTTTTGAGCCCAATGTCTTTTATCTAGGTTTTTTGTATAAAAGGAAGTCTTGGATTCATTCCAAGGGGTGTTGGGGTTGTGCCTAGAGTTTACCCTAGAAGGGAGGAGCCGTCTCCTACCCTATCCTTCTTCTTCACCATTGGTCTTTATAGTTTGGATTTGTTTAGATTAAAGTTGGAGACTTTTGATTTGAGATTCGTTTGGAAGGGATTATTGAGTTGAGATTTGTTTGAAGGAAGATTGTTGAAGTTACACGTTGGAAGATTGTAGGTTTCTAATTATTGAAGTTTAGTAGTTTTTTTTCTCCCTTTTGTTATTTCTTTGTTTTTCTTTGATATGATTATTATTGGCTAGAACTTTGTGGTTCCAAGGTTGATAGAGATTTGTTTATGACTTGGATTATAATGGATTAGATTGCGCTTAGAATTGACCTTGAATAACTTTGAAATCCTAATGGTTGACTTGAACTTGAATCTAGGTTAGATACTTCTAAACTAGCAACCTGAGTTGGAATTGAGACTTACCCGGTGATATTTCTCTTGGATACATAAGTGATTAACCATAGGTAATAAAGGTGAAACCTCTATTGGTTTGAATGTGCCTGATTCCTCTCAAAGTTGGGTAATTCATGAGACTTACCCGGTAAAGGGTTACTTGATCCTTAATTAGATAATTTGGTTTGTAGTGAATTTCCACCCTCCTTACCTTGAGACTTACCCGGTAATAGGTAGTTAGGATTGGAAATAAATGATCTTGAGACTCACCCGGTAATAGGTCATCAGACTAGAAATATTCATCCCTGTTGCTTTTCTACCATATATCCCTGTGAGTCGTCATGAATCCATATGCCATAAACAATGACCTTGAACCCTTGGAAATCCATTTTCTGTCCTTTAATTTGAATATCTTTGTTTTCTTTTTTGTTTATTTGATTTTCAATCAATAGTGACAATTATTGCGAATCCACAACACTTTCTCCAAACCTTTTTGATCATTCTTTCCCTTATCTTTTCCAACCCCCTTTCTTTATTTGAGATCAATCCTATCTTTAGTCATCACTGTAGATTAATCCTCCTAGTCCTTGTGTTCAACCATGGAATACTTGTCCTACTTCGTACGATCCATACACTGTGGGTTTGTTGCTATTTAGGGGATTTATTACAGGTTATAAATATAAAACTATCCCTTCCTAGTTTTCCTATCCTGTGAGTTTCTATCATTCTTGATAGGGATTTATAGGGTGTAAAACCAGCGAACAGTAAGATGCTTAGGGTGTTCGTCGGTAACTTAGTGAATTTTCCGTCGCCGGTTTGATTTGATGAGGTTGACGGTTGATGTAAGCGAAGGGGTAGAGAAGAAGGGCGCCGTGGTGAGGAATAAGATGGTCCCCTGGCGGTGCTGGTGGTGACTACAAGAGATCGTGAGGGAGAGGTGAGAGAAGGGAGGTCGTGACTATGGAGGACGAGAGGTGAGGAGAGGAAGAGAGGTTTGGACTGCATTAGAGTGGGATGGAGGAGTTAGGACGAGGGAGAGTTAAGTGTCGTTAATGCCCGTCGGTTTCATATTCTTCAATGTGCTCATAAATGGCCTATTAACGCCTATCATTAATGTTAGCTTTTATCATTCAGTAACCGACGTTGACTAAAAAGGGAGAGGGAAGGAAGCCGTCAGCGTGCAATTTGGCAGCGAGTTGGGCCGGAAGAGGGAGGTGGGGCAATTGGGCCGTACATGGCCCAAGAGCGTGAAGTAACGGTCGACCAGTTCACTTAGTGTAGATCCGATTTTGTTTTCATTCATTACGCTTACTCGATGAATCGGTTCGGGTTCCTAGAATAAAACAACATGATAAAATAACTGAAATTTTTCTGTAATTATAAAGTAATACTTGATCGAAGAAACAAAGAAGGAAGGTTGACATCTTTCGTACAATAGATAATATTATTCTCATTCCAATGTCAAAGTTTATGAAATCGCCTTGCAACATCCAAATACAAGCTCCATGAATGACTTTATCCATGTTATAAACTATGTCACATAAACTATCGTGAGACTACTAACCTTCGAATTATCGTGAGACTACTAACATTCATGGAAAAAAATTCAACAACATACTTATCAACAATTCAACATTGTGCAATAGAATCGGTATGCTCAAAATAAGGTGCATCCTCAATCTTATCCTCTACAAAATCAACATGCAACATAAGATGATTATCATCAATGCACTCATTCATAGGGGAAATAAACTTTTCATGATCAACATGCTCCCTTTAAGGTTCATTAAACTCAACATGAGCTACTACATGATCACCAGATGCTTCATCAATTAAATCATCACGCAATGTATGTTATACATTAAACTCAACCTTAAGCCCACAAGACTTTTGACCAATTATATCATTATCAACATGTTCATGCTCATCTAAACTATAGGTAGAAGGTGTAGGATGACTCCCCTTTGGGGCTGTTGTAGCCCCAATTACATTTTCCGTCAAGGACGGTGAAGGTGGATTACCCATAGGCGTTGTAGGAGGTGATATAGGGGACTATAGTTCTTGACTTGCTTTCTCCTCTTCCCTATTCTTTGCTTCCTCTTCCTCACCCTTAAGTCGCTTCTTATCTTCCTCTTTTTCAAGATCACCGGGTTCCGTGGCCTCCGGTTGTAGGTGTTCGGCTGCAAGTTCTTGACGTGCTCCGTTCACTATGGTCGACCTAATAACACATGGCGATTAGTTCGTCCCTTATGAGTCACATCTCTAGCGTATTGCCATGGTCGACCTAATAACAAATGACAAGCATTTGTAGAATTAATATCACATAAGATGGTATATTTATATCTCCTTAGACTGAAAGTCAATACTACTTGCTTATCTACTCTCATTTCTTCATTTTCATTCAACCCAGAGAGTTTGAAAGGTTTGGGTGATCAAGTAAGGTAAGTTGTAGTTTGTTCACCATTTCAAGACTAGCAATGTTACAACAACTTCCTCCATCAATTATCACATTACATACCCTATCCTTAATCGTGCACCTACTACGGTAAATATTCTCTCTTTGCTCTAAATTCAAGATTCTCATATCAATCAAAGAAAAAGATGGGTTAGGAATACTCCCTTGGTGTACTTGCTCGACATTCTTCTTGTATTCCCTTTTTGGTAGCCGGCGTTCAAGAGCAGTGATCATCCGCTCCAACTCGGCTTTCGGGTCCCTACAGAATGCTCGGACCTCATAAGAAATAATGGGGTCAAGGACCTTGTAATCAATTCCTTTTCATGCGGTAGACATCACTCAAAACAAGCAAACACATCAAATTAGTGATGATAAGAAAGGTACCCTTCACAAGTCTATCTCTCGTATCCCCTCATTATCTCGTCGCCTTCAAGCTTATCTTAGCCGGTTTGAGAAGGTCACAATGAATCTGCAAGTAATACCTCAAAACAAAGATAGGTCAATCCGTTCGATCAGGAACTACATCAAATAGGGTGATCGACCTCAGATCCCAAAAGGGAAACAACTTATTAGAGTGGTGCTAACAAGGGGAAAAGCACAACTAGGCTCGCCTGTTAATCTCAACCAAAAACAATAACTTACAAAAGACAAATGTACAACCTTAAAAATAAGGTAAATATGTGGTAGAGGTAGGGGCTGAAGGTGGATCTAATCTCAGCTTCAGAGAAGTCTGGGAACAATGTTCGCTGTTTTTACACCCCTATAAACTTTTATCAATAATGATAAAAGCTCACAAGTTAGTAAAAACCACGGTATGTTTTAAATTTGTAAAACAAGCAATAAACACCCAAATCGTAGCGAACCCACAGTGTATGGGTCAATCACAGTAAGGATAAGTATTCCAAGGTCGATCTCAGGAACCAAGTGTTTGAAATGTGAATGTGATCAAAGATAGAGTAAATCAAAGTAAAAGAATGAGGTTGGAAAAGTAGGGAAGAAAGATCAAAAGGTTTTGAAGGATTTTGTAGAGTTCGCAATCAAATATCGGATTTGATTGAAAACTAAGTAAAACAAACGAACGAAAGATTGATCAATAAAAGGAGAATGCGGATTCCAAGGATTCAAGGTCATTATTTTTACGCACGGACTCAAGACATCTCTCAAAGGATATATGGTTAACAAGCTTCAGGGAAGAACGTTTCTAAGCTGACAGTCTATTACCGGGTAAGTCTCAAGACTATCTAGTTCCAAACCAACTACCTATTACCGGGTAAGTTTCAAGGTAGAGAGGTAGGAAATTCTAAACAAACCAGACTCCAAACTAAGGGAAAGGTAAACCATTACCGGGTAAGTCTCAGGTATTACCCTACTTAGGACGGAATCTAAGCACACTCAACCCAATAGAGGTTTTCACATCTATTACCTATGATCAATCACTCATGTATCTTAGCGGAATATCACCGGGTAAGTCTCAATTAAAACTTAGGTTACTAGCTAGAAGGATTCTAACTAGGTTCAAGAACAAACCAACCACTAGGATTTCAAAGTTATTCAAACCAAGCATAAAACACTATTCCATCATAGTCCGGGTATAAACAAATCCCTATTCACCTTGGAACTACAATGGTTCTAGCCAACAATCAACATATCAAAAGTAATCATCAATTCAATCAATTCAATGGAAGAAACAATCATCAATTCAATCAATTCAATGGAAGAATGCATAAAACAAGAACTAAAAGAGAGAATAAAGAAGATACTCAGCTTTATTAATAGGAAATCAGCAAAACGACAAATTCTCAATATCGCAAAGTTCCTCCAAACTCAATGAAGTTCAACAATGGTGACAATGGTGTAGGGCAAAGGGAGAAGAAGAAGGAGAAGTAGCTCTCTCGATATGAGCTCGAAAAATAGAATGAAGCGGCCCCCCGAAAATCATTTAGGGCTTTCCTTTTATATCCCGCAATCTTCCACAGAACGGGCCGGGCCAAAACAGACCCGAAAAGAGCGAATCAAATCGGCGCACTGAAATCTCGGTCGGAAATCTCGGTCGGTGACCGAGATTTTTGAACGCCGGGGCCGAGATTGGCTTCGTGATCTAGTGTTGAGGAAATCTCGGTCGGAAATCTCGGTCAAGTGTGAAAAATCTCGGCCGAGATGACACAAATCTCGGCCGAGATTGGGACCGAGATGGAGACTGAGATCCGTCGACAGAAACTTTTCAACCCAACCGAGATAGGGAGTCTCGGTCGAGATGGCTCGGATCTCGGCCGAGATAGCTGGGATCTCGTCCGAGATCATGTGGATCTCGACCAAGATTGCTCTAATCTCGTGCGTTTCGTCTTGGCTCGTCTTTTCCTCCTTTCCCATGCCTGCGTGATCGCTCCAAAGCGTCCATCCCGAGGCTTGATCCTCAAATGCATTGTTTTAGCTCCAAAACACGCCAAAATACGTACAAAGACACCAAAAGTGTGTGTAAACATCTATACTCGCAAAGTTGCACTAAACAAGTATGAAGAACACAAACTAAGGCTAAAACATGCATGCGGAAAAGGAAAAACTAACTATATGCTCTACTAAACTAGGTCGATAATTCATGTTATCAAAATACCCATACTTATCGTTGCTTGTCCTCAAGCAAATAATAAATTCAAGGCAAGATAGCATGAATCATCTATGCTAAGCAAAAACAAAAACTCTTTTTGGTGGTGCTTCTATTCATGATCACTTTCAGAGTGTAGTCACAAGGCTAAAGACATATTTCGATTAAGGTCAAGTAAGATAGGCAAAATATAGGATAATCACACCTTGCAAGTAATCCAAACAAAATCATCATTTAAACTACCAATGTCTAAAATTCATGAAAAATCCAAGTTTAGGCCATGAAGTCAATTACATGTATGCAAAGATCAATAGGACTTAACAAAAGAAAAGGCCAAGAAATGTGATCAAGGTAGGATTTTTTTTTTGGTAGAAAGGGGGAGGATCGGTGCCTCCACGCATCTAGACGCGCTTTTATTCAACAGAAAATAGGCTAAGTAGTCATCAAACGGGGGATAGCCCGACCCCTTACATCTGCGTCAATAATACTTATAACACCCTCGGGAGGATCAAACAATACATGAAAACCAAAAACATAACCAAAAGCCAAGTTTGCGAGAAAATCCGCAACTTGATTAGCTTCTCTATAGATATGACGAGATTGAACTATCCAATCTCTTTGTAATAAGCCTTGATACCTATGTACCAGGCTGGAAAGAGGGTGACTACGGGGCATATTCTTATTGATGAGTTTGATAGCTAGTTGTGAGTCCGTTTCCAAAATCACTCTTCTAGCACCAAGCTCCCAAGCTACCTCTAAGCCATGCGTAATACCCTTAGCTCTGCCATGGGGACTGAGCATGACCCGAGATTATGAACAAAACCCCTTAGCCAATCCCCCTTATCATTCCTAATTAAACCTGCAGCTGAAGCAGCACCAGTCTCCTTTCTTGCCCCATCTGTATTGATTTTAACCCATTGTGAAGGTGGTGGGCTCCAACTTACCAGTCTTGTAGCTCGCTCCTTCTTGTTATCATTCTCCTGTCTTTTCTTCCAAGCTTGCTGATACTGTTTACTCTTCTCAATTATCATCTGTGCGCAGACTGGAGTATGTGTACCATCCCTAAACACTAGCTCGTTCCTCCTCTTCCAAACATTCCACAAACACTCTGCAAAATTAACGTTCCAAGCAATAGACGAATTGAAAAAAGAATTGGATAGGATATCTCTTAACCAGCTCGCAAATGGGCTACCGAAAAAATTATTAATTCTTTTATGTGCTCCCAGCTCCAGCCAAATATTCTTAGTAACCGCACAATATCTTGCCATATGTTCGAATGTTTCCGGCTCGTTTTTTGCAGATTGGACATACATCCAAATCTGTCATATGTCTTCTTCTCTGCTCAACATTCACAAGGCAGCTCCCCTTGCTTAGACTCCAAAGATGCATCCTTGTCCTCTCTTGTATTCTCATCTTCCAAATAGTCTTATAAAACAGAACATCGTTTGACTGAACATTATCTAAACCCATTAACTTATCACATGCTGATTTAACCGTATACCAACCATTCTTGGATCCTTCCCAGCTAATGGAATCTGCACGATTAACATCCACCGGAATAGCAGTGATCTCCAAAATAACAGTCATAGGTATACAGTTTGTGAGCGATTCCCACTTCCAGCCTGAATGATCGTCCCACATGTCTCTCACTGAGCAATCTATATTGCTAATATTAGCATCTCCCACTTTTTTGTCTAGAAGACGTTTTGTGGACAGCCAAGGATCAAGCCAGAATCTCGTGTCCCTCCCATCTCCTATGATCCACCTAATGCCTCCTGCTAAGACCTCTTGTGCTCCTTTTTCGATGCTTTTCCAAACCACGGAAGGTTGACTATGGCTAACCATCCTATTATTGACATATTTCTCCTTAAGTACTTTCACCCACATTTGAGAATAGTCAGTAATAAATCTCCAGCTCAGCTTCCCTATTATAGCTAGATTAAGATCCTCCATTTGCGTTAACCCAAGTCCTCCTAAATGTTTGGGCTTACAAACTTCTTTCCAGGCCACTGCATGAAAACTCCTTCTCTGATTTGTACCTCCCCATATAAAATTCCTACAAATTTTGTCAATCGATTTGCAAATACTTTTCGGTAGAATGATACTTGACATACTGTAAATAGGAATTGAAGAGAGAACATCCTTTGTCAAAGTAACCCTACCAGCTAAACTGAGATGCCTACATTTTCATCCTGCAAGCTTCGAATTAATCTTCTCTAGAAGGAAAGAAAATGTTTCCTTCTTAACTCTGCCTTTAAGAATTGGCATACCGAGATAACTACCATATTCTTCAGTCACTTCAAGACCACTTAATCTTTCCATACTGCTTCTTAATTCCTATGTAACATTAGGAGAGACAAAGATCTTTGACTTTGTTAAGCTCACTTTCTGTCCAGCCGCCTTACAAAACTTTTCTACCACCTCCATAACCTTACGCAGTTGGTTACTCGAAGCTTCAGCAAACAATGTGATGTCATCCGCAAAAAACAAATGTGATATTGGTGGACCATTTCTTGACAGTTTTATTGGTTTTCACATCCCTTCTTCAACCGCTTGGTGTATTAAGTGACTCGGTCTTTTCACACACAACACAAATATATACGGTGAGATGGGGTCACCTTGTCGTATACCTCTTCTAGGAATAAACTGATCTGTAACTTCTCCATTCCAATTAATTCTCATACTAGTAGTACTAATGCATTCTTTTACCATCTCTCTCTAAGAATCCGGAAATCCCGCAACCTGGATAGTCTCCATGATAAAATCCCAGTTCAGACGATCATAGGCCTTTTCAAGGTCTAGCTTTAGGACCATCCATTTTATTCCAGAATTCTTCTTCCTTAGAGCATGCACTACTTCCTGCATAAGTACAATATTGTCTTGTATTATTCTCCCTGGGATGAAACTACCTTGTGTCGGACCTACAAGGTCTCCTATCATTCCTTGAAGACGATGTACCAGCACCTTTGTCATTATTTTGTACAGAACATTGCAAAGTGCTATAGGTCTGAATTGATCAACTTTTTCCGGTTTCCCAACTTTCGCTAGAAGGCATAAAAGAGTTTCGTTGAGACCCGACGGAATTCTTCTTGAATCTATGAATTGTTGTACTGTAGTCCTAACTGAGTGCCCTACGATACTCCAACATTTTTGATAAAAAATCGGTTGAAAAGCATCTAAACTGGCGCCTTATACGGGCCCATGGATTTAACTGCCTTCCAAACTTCCTCATTGCGTAACGGTACACACAATCTCTCCCAGCTTTCAGCACTAACTTCAGGAAAACCATGCATATCCAGAGTAGTACTCAAAGCAAGCTCTGCATTATCTAAGTTATAAAGCATCTTGTAATAGTTAACTACTGCTGCTTCAAGCCTTACTGGGTCTTCTTCCCAAACATCCCCCTGTAACAATAAGCCTTCAACTATGTTCCTTCTGCGTTTAATGACTGTGGATAGGTGGTAAAAAGAAGTATTACGATCTCCTGAGACGAGCCACTGCTCCCTATATTTTTGTAACCAAAGCAGCTCTTCCTGTTCAAGAACCAAATCCAACTCCTTACGCAAGTTATCCTGCCTATCAATCAGATATTGAGAAATAGCAAAGTCGGGATCGTCCTGTACTCTTCCTAATTCCTCTAACAACGCCTTCTTCCTGCAACTTATATCAACAAAAACCCTCCGATTCCAGATAATAAGTTTAGTTTTGAGAGAAGATAAAGCTTCACTTACCTCGTTGTTGGTAGACCAGGCTTCCTCCACCAGCTTCTTGAAATCACAGTGAGTCAACCACGCTGCTTCAAATCTGAAAGGGCGCCGCTTCTGATACCTTGTAATATTTGGGCATAACCGGAGCAAGAGTGGAGAATGATCAGAAGAGTAGCGAGGTAGATGTCGTATAGATGCATTAGGCCAACGTAACCTAGCGTCTTTATTCAGCAGCGCTCTATCAAGCCTTTTGGAAATGATATCATTTGCTCTTTGACCTCCACACCAAGTAAATTGTGGTCCTGTGAAACCCATGTCAATAAGGCCATAAGATTCAATGACTGATCTGAATAATTTTGAATCCTTATGAACCCCACCTGATCCACCTTCTCTCTCCATCACTGAGATAATACAATTAAAGTCACCTCCTACTATTAGAGGTCCCTGAATTCCAGCGATTTCCTTCTCAAGTCTCTCCCAAAACTACACTCTTCTACTTATTGAAGATGGAGCATAAACGAAAATCAAGTGATAAGACTCAATCCCAAAACCAATCACAGCATGTATAAACCCATCGTCCAAAGTAACTATATTAACATAGTGCCTATCTTCATACCAAAACAGCCATATACCTCCTTTAAAACCTACCGCTTCAACTCGAACACATTTAGTGAAATTGATCTATCACTTACTCTTTTAGCTTCATCTCCTGAGATCCTGGGTTCAAACACTGCAAGCATATCAATCTTATGTTGATTACACAAGTATCTAATCGCTCTTCGGAAACCGTTCTTACGAGCTCCGAACACATTCCGTAACAGACAATTCATCATAAACCTTGAGAGATAATCGAAAACTGACTCAAATCAAGACTGAGCAACTTGAACCCTCTTGCAAACTACCTGCTCTTCCTTCTCTGTACAGTCCATCTCTTCACAAATTGACTCTGATATGCTTGCTTCATCTTGAGTACTACTACCCCCTGTTAAAACCGTAAACCCATTCATACTTACTTCTTTAGTAAGAGCAAGCGTAGGTATCTCTCTGTACATCTTAGACTCGTTTGTCCCTGTTTCTGAAGCAACAGTCGTCGACCCCTTCAAACTTTCACTACATGGAGGAAACAGTCCTACCTCTTATTCCCTTCTGAATCCGGGCCTTCCATGGTTGAATGTATTTGTCTTTTCAGTGAGCCTTAGTTCAACACCACCTCTCCCTCTTTCATCACCCATGCCTTTTTCCTGAGTACCTTCCTCAATTGATTCCTCCGTCTTCTCCTTTCGCTCTTCTTCTCTCCATCCTCCTCGTCCTTCTCTTCTCCCATCTCGCCGAAAATTGGATCGTTTTTGGTTGCCAACTTCTCTGCCCTGATTTCCGCATCTCTGCTCGTCTCAGCATCATCTCCCTTCTGGGCCATTTTGGACCAACCTCCTTTTACTGGGCTAACTGAACTCTGGCCCATGACTTTCTTAGCTTATGAATTCGTTTCCTTCGCTTCTTGGGCCTCTTTATTTTGGTTCAAATTTGAGTGAATTGGTCTATCTGACTTCTTAACTTCACTACCCTCCTTGATGATCTCTTTCCCTTTCCTTGAAAACTGTTTTCCCGAATTACCACCCACGACTTGCCTTCCATTATTCGAATAAAATTGTTTATTATTCATGGAATAACCTCTTGCCTTTTGTGCTCTACCTTTTTTGGAAACAATCAACCAAGGTCCAAAATCTTTCCTTTCTTCACTCTCCGATTTGGTGCGATTCACATTCTCTTTCCGACCTTCCTTATCCGATCTTGCCGGAGCATCTTCACCGGAATGATTATTTTCCGTCGCACTCTCCTCTTCCTGCCTACCATTTGACTCGATACTTGATGGCTTTTTGTTAAACTGGCATCCGGACGCATAACGTCCATATCTACCGCAACTGTAACATATTGTTTGCAAACCTTCATACTCTATGGGACAAAGTTTCCCATTTATTGTAATGGACGTTTTCAGTGGTTTACTCAGGTCTACTTCCACACATGCCCTTACAAATCGACCTCTGTTTGTTTGCAAAGTCTTTGGATCAATTGCTACCGGATTGCCGACACCCGATGCCATTAACCATAATATCCTCTCATCGTACCACTGCATCGGCACATGTGTAATTCTCATCCATATTGGCGTTGTAGCTATTTGATCCGAAGTAACAAATTCCGGTGTCCATCTTTTCAGAGTCAAGCAACGATCGAAAATGGTCCAAGGACCATCCGTCAAGATTCTAATCATCTCATTCTCATTACTGAACTTCACCATGAAATACCCATTAGCGAGATCAACCACTCTTAAATTACCTCCCAGTTTCCACAATTCTCTAACTTTACGTTCCATCACCGGAAAAGCAATCGGAAAGCCTAATACTTTGAATACTATGGAATTTCTCCAATTTTCTTCCAAAGCTTCTGTGACTTCCTTGTTCACTTCTATTACCGGATTTCCATTTTCTCCATTTGGGAATGACAGGATCACTTTACCTATCAGAGACGATTGATCAACATGATCTTTCCTCACCCCACTTCCCCAATTTTTGCCTATAACGTCCTTCCAAGATTGCTTCGTGTTCTGAGTCTGATCAACCATATCCTTGTCTTTTAGTAAACTTCCTTCCTCCTTCATATGACCAGTATTGGAACCTATCAAGAAAACTGCTTTTTGTTGCTCAGTTACCTTTGCACTTGGTGAAAATTGTGCCCTTTTCCCTCCATTATTGACTTCATCCGTATCTGTAACCTCCTTTGTTACTTGTGCATTTCCTTCCACTCTCTGTGCATCTATCATTTCTTTATCCGACTGATCAGCCGACGACGGAGGTTCCGTCATCGTCAAACAGGCGACCAAGAAAACGGAGACCGGTGCAACCCTAGGCCGTTCGCTTTATTTCCTTTTAGGGTTACCGATAAAAAAGAGAGCGTTTTTAAAAGAGTTTTTGCATACATGATAAAGGTAGGATGAGTAACTCGGCACCATTCACATAATCACACCTTTCTCTTTGCATACATGTAATGTGGTGGAAATCCGGGAAAGAGGACAACACAACATTTTTTTCTTTTCTTTCTTCTTTCTCAACATCCATCCTTTCTCTTCATGCATATTTTTTTCCTTTTTCTTTTGAGTGAAAGGAATAGGTGCACAATAGCCGAAACTATGGTGTTCAGTTTCCTTCACGTACCTCACACCAAAGTGCACATACCAAATCAACTCTAGGGAATGTTTTTAAAACCAATCCGACTTTGGCAAGACACAAGCACCTGATTATGTGAATGGTGCTGAGTTACTCATCTTCATAGCCAACAAAACCCATAGAAAGCTTTTGCCTTCAATTCACATATCACAAATCAATCAACTTCTTCACATATTGCACATAATTCACTTTCACAATTAAGCATACACCTTCAAACTTCATTTTCCTAATTCCCGGATGGGTCATAAGGGGCAAATAAATTCAATGTTTGAGGTGCTGAAAATGGTAAAGATGGAGAAGAAGAAGAAGAAGAAGAAGAATTCGAATTGCCTAAATCATTTTTGTGCAATGTAAAAGAACTTTTCATATAGCTTCAACTTTTCAAGATCAATCCAATTAAACAAGGTAATCCAAATAAATCATATAGATTACAAATAAGGCATTCAAATCTCATAATTGCCATTAATTCAATTAAATCTCAAAATAAACATCGATAGCCAAATAAACATACACATTATCCTCATTAAGGTCACATCAACCCTAGAAACACAAATTTTTTAAAAAAAATTTCTGATTTTTTGGATTTTCATATAAGATGTAGTACATATAAAAGAAACGTGTGACAAATAAATAAAATGTAGTACAGATAAAAGAAACATGCTAAAAGGTATTGCAAGCATCCTACCCCATACTTAAAACTCACATTGTCCCCAATGTGAATAATAGATATTAAGTAAAACAATACTCACAATGTAAAAATGAAGAAGGCATCCGGCGTGTTTCTTCCTCGACTTACTTCGTTTCTCGTCTTTCATAGCAATTTCCTCGCCTTAAGCTCGTTCCGAGTGATGCTTCCCTTATCTTTTTTTTTCACCATGACACCTAGGTCCTGCAAAGACACAACAAGAACGCGCAAAAACGCAAAAGAAAAAAGCAAAAGAAAAAACAAAAAGACAAAAAGACTCTTACCTCGGGTTGCCTCCCGAGAAGCGCTTGGTTTAAGGTCTCTAGCCGGACCTAACTCCTTTAAAGCGTCAAGTGAGATGGATAGGTGAGAGTTTTTCCACCGGAAGTTCCGGTGTATACCTCTTCAACCTATGTCCATTCACTTTAAATATACCGGAGTTTTCACCCCATACTTCGACACCTCCGTGGGGGAAAATCTTATTCACAACATAAGGTCCCGTCCATCTTGACCTTAACTTTTCTGGAAAAAGTCGGAGCCTAGAATTAAAGAGAAGAACAAGATCACCTTCTTTGAAGTTCTTTGGCAATATGTGCTTGTCATGCCACTTCTTTGTTCTTTCCTTGTAGATTCGTGCATTCTCATATGCATTCATCCGGATCTCCTCCAGCTCGTTGATATCCAGCAACCTCTTTTCTCCGGCTTCTTTTATATCAAAATGAAGCCATTTCACGGCCAAATACGCTCTATGTTCCAACTCTACAGACAAATGACAAGATTTCCCATAAACAAGTTGATAAGGAGTAGTACCTGTGGGAGTCTTGTATGCTGTTCTATATGCCTAGAGTGCATCATCAAGCTTCATTGCCCAATCTTTCCTTGAGCGAGACACTGTCTTCTCTAAGATCCCCTTGATTTCTCTATTCGAGATTTCCACTTGGCCACTAGTCTGGGGATGATATGGGGTTGCAACTTTGTGAGTTACCCCATACTTGGAAAAAAGTGCCTCAAAGTTCCTAGTTGTGAAATGCTTCCCTCCATCACTAATAATGACACGTGGTGTGCCAAATCTAGGGAAGATAGTTCGGTTGAAAATTTTAATTACAACTTTAGCGTCATTTGTGGGCGAAGCTATAGCTTCAACCCATCTAGATACATAGTCAACCGCTAACAGAATGTAAAGGTTCCCGCATGAGGACGGGAAAGGTCCCATGAAGTCAACACCCCATACATCAAAAATCTCAACTTCTTGGATGTTGTTCAAGGGCATCTCATTTCTCCTAGATATGTTGTCCGTCCTTTGGAATGAATCACAAGCAGTGATGTATACCTGCACATCTCTGAAAAGATTAGGCCAAAAGAATCCAGATTGTAATACCTTGGCACTAGTCCTGTGGGCGCTAGCAGGTCATTCACATGGTAATGAATGACAATGTCGGATGACACTCTCAATCTCGTCGTCTAGGACGCATCTCCTAAGGATTCCCTCGGGTCCTCTCTTGAATAGTAGTGGTTCATTCCAATAGTAATGTCTCACATCCTTGTAGAATTTCTTCCGTTGGGGAGGAGATAAACCTGGAGGAATTTCACCACAAACTAAATAATTAACAATGTTAGCAAACCAAGGTTCCATTTCACCTGAAATTTGGAGGATATATTTCTCCATCATATGGAAATGCTCATCTGGAAATGCATCGTCAATAGGGATGTCATCCCTTTCCATAAGTTCTGGAGGTAACCTGCTAAGATGATCAGCTACAGAGTTTTCGGACCCCTTCTTATCTCTAATCTCTAAATCAAATTCTTGAAGGAGAAGAATCCATCGGATAAGATGTGGCTTTGCATCCTTCTTGGTGAGAAGGTACCGAATCCTAGCATGATCCGTGTACACAATCACCATAGCTCCTACAAATAGGAACGGAACTTCTCAAATGTGTAGACGACGGCTAGGAGCTCCTTTTTAGTAGTTTCATAATTCAGTTGGGCTCCATTGTAACACCCCAAATCCGCGGGACTCGGGATGCTACGGGCGAGACCTCACAATGGGTCCTGACCCTTAGCCTGACAACAATTTCACCGGACCTTTCCAACAAGGCACAAATAAAGGCAAAACTCAAAATCGTTTATAATGTATGCGAGAGATTGAAAAGTAAGAATACAAAGTGGAAACTCAGCCGAGTCCTCAAAACGACATAACTCCGACATGGAAATCTAAACCGTACAATAAAGTCCACAAACCAACAATAAGAAAACATAACCCAAAAACGTCCCCGTCCTATAATGTACGGAGACCCCGGCTGTCCACTCCTCCACCTCACTCGGCGGCGTCCCTAACCTGCAAGGCATCTACACAACGGTTTAGAACCGTTAGCTCATATTCGAAGCATTAGAAAAGAGGTGAAGGCACGTACACACATACATCAACATAACACAAAACATACAATTCCGGTTTATTATCTTTATATTATTAAGTCATATCCCGTTCTAATTCAACTTAGGTTTGTGACACGAGAACCACCGTGGTCTCGCCTCGGTCCCTACTTACCGGCAAGGAATGGTACTGATGCATCCCACCGTCTACCCGCCCGGGCTAGTCGCCGAGAACCTCCTAGACTCTCGCAAGAGCTAGGCAGATGATGTCACCGCCCGTTATCATACACTTGGGCCAAAATAATATAAAGTCGGTGGTCCTATTTACCGGTTTAGTTGTTATAACATAAACAAGAACACAAACACACACCACCAACACACATCGATGCTAATACGTAAAATACGAGCTAAGTAAGTCCAGAGACTTACCTCGTCACCACACTCAAATCACCACACTCTCGCTTCCTTAAGGAGGAAGCCCACAACCTGCTCACAAGAGATATGCATATCAATACATGCTCACGCTCAAGAAGTCTTAGACTTCACTCTAGTGATCTAAGCAAGATCACCTAACCCTCAAGCTATGAATGCATCCTAGGATCCAAGGTACTCACCACACTCCCCACACATGAAAGCAATTCACAACAGCTTATAACCTCACATGATCTTAAACCTCAGCAAAGAAGAAACAAGCTAGCTTAGAAGGTCCATCATGCTCAACATACTCATAACCATCAACTACATCGAGTCTTAAGGGCTCCTAGGTTCACAACCACTAAGTGTCATCTCAAACTACTCTAGATCCATCCTAGGCATGCTACTAACATGATACAACTACAAAACTAAGGAAGGAACGAAGAGGAAGGGAGAGGAGAAGCCTACTGTTGAAGAAACCGCAG
Organism: Fagopyrum tataricum; assembly: GCA_002319775.1. Lineage (NCBI taxonomy): Eukaryota > Viridiplantae > Streptophyta > Magnoliopsida > Caryophyllales > Polygonaceae > Fagopyrum > Fagopyrum tataricum. Next base: position 15,321,062 of record CM008280.1, on the reverse strand, counting down.
TCGCGGAGTCAAGTTGGCGCCCCCTGCGGAACACAGAAGCCGCCCCTGCGGAACACAGAAGCCGCCCCTACGCCCTTTCTGCCGCCCCTGCGGCGCTGGTCAGCCGCACCTGCGGCGGTCTGGAACCTGGAGCCCACCCCTGCGGCGGTCTGGCGTCCTGGAGCCCGGAGCCGCCCCAGCGGCCGTGATGAGGCGCACTTGCGGCAGGCTCTAGCCGCCCTTGCGGCCATAATGATCCGCCCCGCGGGTTCGGTGCAGAACCTCGTCTTCGATCGTGGATCCTTGGCTCCAATGTCCTCCTCTCCTTGTTGGGTCTTCTCCAAACACCAACCACTGATCTTAGACTCCTCTCCACGACCTAATCGAACTAAGAACACATGCATGCAAGGATTTAAGTAAAAACTTCTCAAAAGCTTCATCCATGGCCATGGATGAAGGAGGGAAGAAGAAAGAGTTAAGCAGCCAAGGAGGAGAAGGAAGGAAGGGGAGAAGCTTACCACACCAGATATGATCCTCCTCTACTGCAGTCCCTAACCAAGAGCTTTCATGGAGAAAGAAGAGAAAAGAGAGGAAGAGAAGAGAAGAAGTGACGTGAAAGAGAAGAGAGGAGAGAGAGAGGGGGGACAAGGGCTGCCAAAGGGGAGAGGGGATCAAAGGGTCAGCTGACCTCTTGTCACCTCACCTCGGAACGAGGGGTCGGAAATGACCTCTTGTCACCTCAGCTCGGAACGAAGGGTCGGAAAGCGAAAAAGGGAAAAACGACGAGTCGGCTCGGGATTTTAGGAATAAATCCCGGCACTCGGCACCTCGTGCGTGCGGGAAGATCTACAAAACGCTCTATGTCCGGAATAAAAATTCCGGATGTTACAACTAACCCCCCCTAAAAACAAGTTTCGTCCCGAAACTTGCTAAACGCAGCACTCTTAGTCAAACACGTCTCGTAACCACGTGGAAGTCATAAATTGTCAACTATCGGCTCTAATCCAAGTCTACGTATAGAATCACATCAAGACCTCGCAAGGTACACATATACTCATACGAACTCAGATAACACGTCATGGCATAAACACATAGCAGAAATAAGGGAAGATCTCGGGACTAACCCGACGGTCCTATAGATGTCGCTAAATCTCCGTAAAACTCAGGATTGTTCCTCCGGATACTATCCTCTGTCTCCCATGTAGCCTCATCGGCTCCTCGCCTCGACCACTGCACTCTCAGCATCGGTATCTCCTTCGATCGAAGGCGCCTCGTACTCCGCTCTAAAACTGCTATCGGATGCTCTGCAAAAGTATGGTCCGGCTCGACCACTATGTCCTTGTGGCTAATGATGTGTCTCGGGTCGTGTATGTACTCTCTCAGCTGAGAGACATGAAATACCGGATGTATACCCTCCAACCGCGGTGGCAATGCTAACCGGTATGCCACCTCACCGACTCTCTCCAAGATCTCGAATGGACCGACATATCGGGGGCTTAACTTCCCCTTAATGCCGAATCGCCTGACGCCCCGCGTCGGTGATACCCTCAACCACACCTGAGCTCCTACCCTGAACTCGAGAGGTCTACACCTCTTATCCGCATACGACCTCTGACGGCTCTGCGCGGCCAACATCCTCTCTCGGATCAAAGCAACTCTAGCCACGTCGTCCTGTACCTGATCTGGAGCTACAACGTTAGAACTCCCCGGCTCGTCCCAACATAAGGGAGTATGGCATCTCCGTCCATACAATGCCTCATACGGTGCCATCTTAATCGACGTGTGCCAGCTGTTATTATACGAAAACTCGACCAACGGGAGATGATCTGGCCATACCTGACCCCAATCTAGTACGCATGCTCGTAACATGTCCTCTAAGGTCTGAATAGTCCGCTCAGACTGGCCATCGGTCTGTGGATGGTATGCGGTGGTGAAATGAAGAGTCGAACCTAGGGCGGCGTGTACCTGCTGCCAGAACCTCGAGGTAAAACGCCCGTCTCTGTCCGAGATGATGGTCCTCGGTACCTCATGTAATCTCACAATCTGACGGGTAAACTCCTCGGCTAAACGAATCACCGGCCACGTTTCCCGTATAGGGATGAAACGCGCGGTCTTCGTCAACCGATCTACTACCACCCATATCACGTCAAAGCTCCTACTCGGTCTCAGACCGGTAACAAAATCCATGGATATGTCCTCCTACTTCCACTACGGCACGGGCAGTGGGTGAAGCTCTCCTCCGTCTCTGGTGGTCGATCTTGACCTACTGGCAGGTCGCGCATCGGCCCACATATCTAGCTACATCGGGCTTGAGCTCGCCCACCAATAAAATCTCATAATATCCTGGTACATCTTACTCGTGCCTGGGTGCACCGAGTAAGGTGTGGAAACGTGCCAACTGCAAAATCCGCTCTCTCAACTCCTGGTCCGACGGTACACAAATACCTCCCTAGCGTCTCAATAGCCCGTCTGCTTCTGTGATAAACTACGGTGCCTCTCCTCGGGACATCCTATCCAGGATCCTCATAAAAATGGGACATCTCTCCTGCTTCTGTAGGATCTCTCCGGACAGGTCAAGTAATACCTCTAACTCGAACAAACAACAGTCCGTATCCGGGAAATCGGATATTCAACTCCAACCCTATCAAATCCCTCTACAACTGTGGCTGAACCGTAAGCCGAGCTATAGCCTCCTCTCGAGGTGTCCTCCTACTCAAAGCATCGGCGACTACGTTCTCCTTCCCCGGATGGTACAAAATCTCTAAGTCAAAGTCCTTAATCAGCTTCAACCATCTCCTCTGGCGGTTATTCAACTCCCGTTGAGTGAAATATATACTTCAGACTCTTATGGTCTGTGAAGATCTGGCACGTAGCCCCGTACAAGTTCATAGGTAGGGTAATTCTCCTCGTACGGTTTCAGCTGCCGAGAAGCGTACGCAATAACCCTACCTCTCTGCATCAAAACACACCCCAAGCCTAGCTTGGAGGCGTCACTATACACTACAAAATCCTCTACGCCCTCAAGCTGGGCTAAAACGGGACCGGAGGTCAACCTCCTCTTCAGCTCCTCGAAGTTGTGCTGACAAGGTTCGGACCAAACGAACCTGGTAGACTTCCTCAGCAATGAAGTGAACGGTCGTGCAATCACGGAGAAACCCTCAACAAAACGGCGGTAGTATCCCGCTAAGCCCAAGAACTGCGCACCTCCTTGACCGTCCTAGGAGGCGGCCATAAGGAAACAGACTCTATCTTTTCCGGGTCGACCATGACACCCTCGGAGGAAACTATATGACCAAAAAATGCCACCTCGGACATCCAAAACTCGCAATTAGAGAGCTTAGCGTAAAACTCTCTATCTTGGAGGACTCGAAGTACCGTCCTCAGGTGTCCCTCATGCTCCTCCCTACTCCGGGAGTAAACTAAGATGTCGTCTATAAACACTACCACAAACTGGTCCAAGAAGTCGATGAAGATGTCGTTCATCAACTCCATGAAGACGGCGGGTGCATTCGTGAGCCCAAATGGCATCACGACAAACTCATAATGGCCGTATCTCGTCCTGAATGCCGTCTTTGGCACGTCCTCCTCTCTCAATTGATACACTTGAAACGCCGGGTGAACACCCTCTACTCTCGGCGGCCATGCCAGCCGGTAAAACACTTTCCCAACTTGCGCTAAGATCTCAAAAAGGTCTGATGTATCGGAAACTCAACTTCCTTCTCGGGTCTTTCTCACTACAACATTTCCATTATGTTTCTTCTTTGCTTGTTTCTAACAAAGAAGATCGAACTTCCAATTTACACCGTTGGCTTTGGTTCTTGTCAAACCAACCTTTGATGTTACGTTTCCTCAATTCTTGTTGCAAGTTCTAAGTAATGAAGGAAATACTTTGCTTCACACTGTTCTACTAACGAGACATGTATGCTATAACTTTTACATCGTCTCTTAATTGGTGACCATCAAACCTTAACTCGATTTTAGAAGAGACCGCCAACCCTTGCAACCGGTCGAGTAGATCATCTATACGTGGTAAGAGGGTACTTGTTCTTCATTGTAATCTTGTTCCGCTCATTGTAATCGATGTACACATGGAGATAACCGTCTCTCTTTTCGCAACTGTTGTTCTCCATAACAACTTCAAATCAAGAGTTTAATATATAATCCAAGTTCTTGTTATCGTTCCTTTATGATCTCACAACCTGGTTACTCTCCCCCACACTCATCCATAGACCACCCGCACATGCGCGTTCTCGGTTGTCACTAATTAGTTGATGAATGACCTTCTCCTATGTCAATGACTTACCATTCTTCTATGCTTTCATGTTACCATTCTCATGAAGACTACCCTCTCGGGGTACTCTACCTTAAACTCCGTTAGCTCATTCTTCATTCCATGCTTCCTTTTCCTTCAGCGAGATAAATATACCATTCTCGGCGTTGTTGTGTCACATGACTCACCTTCATAGGCTTAACCGCGCTTCATGATATCTTGTAAGTGCGTCTTCTCAAAATCTCTAACGTTAGTTAGCATCCATGTGTTGCTCTCATCTTCTTAGGATCATCATTTATACACACTTCCTTCTTTTGGCGTTTCTTCGCCTTATCGTCATAACGGAAACCGGTCAACCCAGCGTGAATCCCCATCATGCCATTGTTCTCATAACTATCGTAATGTTGACTCTTCACTTAATGGTACCTCGTAAGCTTAACTTATGGTATCTTACATCTTTCACATTTGGTTCGATCACGTTTCTCATCTTGACTCCAAAGCTTAGGAGCGTCTAAGAAAAGCTTCACTTCTCGTGATGGAACACCGCCTTTAACCTTGTTAGAATGCATCCATCTCCTCCTAGATTCGCATCTTTAGTTGTCCACGCGTCTTCTCGAAGAACTTAAGTTTGTTATCTCCATTGTTCTCGTCGTACGTAGTCCTCAAACACGGTAGCTCCAATGGACGCTCCCCTGATCTTGGAAGATGGAGAACTCTGCGCCCGGACCTCCCAACGGTCCTATCCCCAGCCTCGGAGAACGATGCTCTCGACGACGTCCTCTACGGGAACCTTAACTACTGGTGGATCCACAACTGGCGGGTCCGCAATGGGGATACGTCCCCGACCTCTCGCGCCTGGAGGTCTTCCTACTCGTCCCCGCCCTATTGGGACGGTAGGGGGAAGTGGGGGTCTACCCCTGGCGGGTCCTACGTAAACGGTTGCTCTCGTACGTGCCATCTGATAGCGTATGACGTTTACTTATGTATAAATACATAGGTAATACTTACGATCTCGGTATGATAAAACTTCTAAAGGCATAAAGGAAAGCATGATCACAATATACATCCAAGGCATACAAGTCCCAAACATCCTAAGGTCACATACATAGCTAGGTACATACAAATCCAAAAACATCCTAAGGCCATATATATAAATAACTACGTAATAATATACATACATACATCAACTCTAGAGATCTAAGTCGCCGAGGTTTGCGGATGGAGTGGTGGTCCCGTACATTCTAACCCAAACCCGACTCATGCACATGATTTTGAAAACGAAAAGTAAGAACCCGTGTAGGTTCTTTTTATTCCTCATTCGGCCTTTAAAAAGATTGCGAGTGTCATTGTTGTCAACCTAGGGCTCTGATACCACTTTTGTAACACCCCAAATCCGCGGGACTCGGGATGCTAGGGGCGAGACCTCACAATGGGTCCTGACCCTTAGCCTGACAACAATTTCACCGGACCTTTCCAACAAGGCACAAATAAAGGAAAAACTCAAAATCATTTATAATGTATCCGAGAGACTGAAAAGTAAGAATACAAAGTGGAAACTCAGCCGAGTCCTCAAAACGACATAACTCCGATACGAAAATCTAAACAGCACAATAAAGTCCACAAACCAACAATACGAAAACATAACCCAAAAACGTCCCCGTCCTATAATGTACGGAGACCCCGGTTGTCCACTCCTCCACCTCACTCGGCGGCGTCCCTAACCTGCAAGGCATCTACACAACGGTTTAAAACCGTTAGCTCATATTCGAAGCATTAGAAAAGAGGTGAAGGCACGTACACACATACATCAACATAACACAAAACATACAAGTCCGGTTTATTATCTTTTTATTATTAAGTCATATCCCGTTCTAATTCAACTTAGGTTTGTGACACGAGAACCACCGTGGTCTCGCCTCGGTCCCTACCTACCGGCAAGGAATGGTACTGATGCATCCGACCGTCTACCCGCCCGGGCTAGTCGCCGAGAACCTCCTAGATTATCGCAAGAGCTAGGCAGATGATGTCACCGCCCGTTATCATACACTTGGGCCAAAATAATATAAAGTCGGTGGTCCTATTTACCGGTTTAGTTGTTATAACATAAACAAGAACACAAACACACACCACCAACACACATCGATGCTAATACGTAAAATACGAGCTAAGTAAGTCCGGAGACTTACCTCGTCACCACACTCAAATCACCACACTCTCGCTTCCTTAAGGAGGAAGCCCACAACCTGCTCACAAGAGATATGCATATCAATACATGCTCACGCTCAAGAAGTCTTAGACTTCACTCTAGTGATCTAAGCAAGATCACCTAACCCTCAAGCTATGAATGCATCCTAGGGTCCAAGGTACTCACCACACTCCCCACACATGAAAGCAATTCTCAACAGCTTATAACCTCACATGATCTTAAACCTCAGCAAAGAAGAAACAAGCTAGCTTAAAAGGTCCATCATGCTCAACATACTCATAACCATCAACTACATCGAGTCTTAAGGGCTCTTAGGTTCACAACCACTAAGTGTCATCTCAAACTACTCTAGATCCATCCTAGGCATGCTACTAACATGATACAACTACAAAACTAAGGAATGAAGAGGAAGGGAGAGGAGAAGCCTACTGTTGAAGACACCGTAGTCGCGGAGTCAAGTTGGCGCCCCCTGCGGAACACAGAAGCCGCCCCTGCGGAACACAGAAGCCGCCCCTGCGCCCTTGCTGCCGCCCTGGAGCCGCCCCTGCGGCGCTGGTCAGCCGCACCTGCGGCGGTCTGGAACCTGGAGCCCGCCCCTACGACCGTGATAAGCCGCACCTGCGGCGGTCTGGCGTCCTGGAGCCCGGAGCCGCCCCAGCGGCCGTGATGAGGCGCACCTGCGGCGGGCTCTAGCCGCCCCTACGGCCATGATGATCCGCCCCTCGGGTTCGGTGCAGAACCTCGTCTTCGATCGTGGATCCTTGGCTCCAATGTCCTCCTCTCCTTGTTGGGTCTTCTCCAAACACCAACCACTAATCTTAGACTCCTCTCCATGACCTAATAGAACTAAGAACACATGCATGCAAGGATTTGAGTAAAAACTTCTCAAAAGCTTCATCCATGGCCATGGATGAAGGAGGGAAGAAGAAAGAGTTAAGCAGCCAAGGAGGAGAAGGAAGGAAGGGGAGAAGCTTACCACACCAGATCTAATCCTCCTCTACTGCAGTCCCTAACCAAGAGCTTCCATGGAGAAAGAAGAGAAAAGAGAGGAAGAGAAGAGAAGAAGTAACGTGAAAGAGAAGAGAGGAGAGAGAGAGAGAGGGGACAAGGGCTGCCAAAGGGGAGAGGGAATCAAAGGGTCAGCTGACCTCTTGTCACCTCACCTCGGAACGAGGGGTCGGAAATGACCTCTTGTCACCTCAGCTCGGAACGAAGGGTCGGAAAGCTGAAAAGGGAAAAACGACGAGTTGGCTCGGGATTTTAGGAATAAATCCCGGCACTCGGCACCTCGTGCCTGCGGGAAGATCTACAAAACGCTCTAAGTCCGGAATAAAAAAATCCGGATGTTACATCCATCAAGCGTCTTGCTAGCATAGTAAATAGCATGAGTAAGTCCTTCCTTCTTCTGTCCTAGCACCGCTCCCACTGCGAAGTTGCTTGCATCACACATCACCTCGAATGGAAGAGACCAATCGGGGGGTTGCATGATTGGAGTGGTGATGAGAGCTTCCTTCAACCTATAAAAAGCATCAAGGCATTCCTTCGAGAAAACAAACTAAACATCCTTGATTAGTAGGTTAGTCAAAGGTTTAGCAATTTTAGAGAAAATCCTTTATAAATCTCCGGTAAAAACCGGCATGTCCTAGAAAACTCCTTACCCCTTTGACTGATGATGGTGGAGGTAGGTTCTCAATAGTCTCAATCTTGGCCTTATCAACCTCAATTCCATTGTTAGATATCAAGTGACCTAACACAATACCTTCCCAAACCATGAAATGGCATTTCTCCCAATTGAGAACAAGATTACAATCCTCACATCTTTGTAAGACTAAAAACAGGTTAGCCAAACAATCATCAAAAGAGGATCCATAAACAGAAAAGTCATCCATAAAGACTTCCATGATGTTTTCAATATATTCAGAAAAAATAGACATCATGCATCTTTGGAAAGTGGCAAGAGCATTGCATAAACCGAAAGGCATTCTCCTATAAGCAAAGGTACCCCAAGGACAAGTAAAAGTGGTTTTCTCTTGGTCATCCGGATGGATGGGGATCTGGAAAAAACCACTATACCCATCTAGGTAGCAAAAGTAAGAGTGTTGGGCTAGCCTTTCTAACATTTGGTCAATGAAAGGTAAAGGAAAGTGATCTTTCCTAGTAGCATGATTCAACTTCCTATAATCTATGCACATCCTCCATCCTGTCACGGTCCTAGTGGGGATCAACTCATTCTTTTCATTGGTTATGACCGTCATTCCACCTTTCTTAGGTACAACATGTACCGGGCTAACCCACTTACTATCCGAGATAGGGAATATAATTCCCGCATCAAGCAACTTAAGGATCTCCTTCTTAACTACCTCTTTCATGTTAGGATTCAATCTCCTTTGAGGTTCTATAGAAGGCCTATGTCCATCATCTAACATGATCCTATGCACGCACATAGAAGGATTAGTCCCTCTGAGGCCATCTATAGTGTAGCCCAAAGCTTTTCTATGTATCCTAAGCTCTTTCAATAACTTATCAAGTTCAAGTTCATTCAAGCTAGCACTAACAATGACAGGATAAGATGATTAAGAACCAAGAAAGGCGTACCTTAGGTGTGTCGGAAGAGGCTTCATCTCGACCTTAGGAGGCTCCGGTTCTTCTTCAGAAATCTCGGCCTACTCTTCTCGGTGGAGATGAAGGATCTCGGCCCGAGATGGGGTGAATCTCGGCCGAGCTTGTGTGAATCTAGGCCGAGCTTGTGTGAATCTCGGCCGAGCTTGTGTGAATCTCGGCCGAGCTACTTGGATCTCGGCCCGAGATAGGGTGAATCTCGGCCGAGATTTTTCGGTCTCGGCCGAGATAGTCTGATCTTCTGAAATTTAAACTTTCTGTTGAAGGATCTCGGCCGAGATGCCCTCTACTTCTGTTAGTTCTTCGAATCTTGATTCCTCGTTGATGGGGAGTAGACTAAAAGATTGGACTTCTTCAAACAGTTCATCTTTTGGCTTTGTTGTCATGATGCTCATGGTCAAAACCTGCTCAAGAGGGTCAGAACATAGAATTAAATTTATAATTTCACAATCATCTTCATCATCCTCTAGAATATTGTACATATCTTCTTCAAACAAGGGTCCCTTAATCAAAGGAGGGAGCTTAAATTGTACAACTTCCTCGTCAATTCTAAATGTAAGGGTAGCACCCTTGCAATCAACTAAACATCCAGAGGTAGCAAGAAAAGGTCTCCCTAAAATGATAGGAACGAGACAATCAGCAGGAATATCAAGAACAACAAAGTCAATAGGGATAAAGAACTTCTCTAATTGGATTGGAACATCCTCAATGATTCCCACATGACGGGTGGTGGTTATGTCTGCCATGCAAAGAGTCATCTTCACCGGCTTTGGTTCTCCAAGTCCAACCTTCCTGCATAAAACGAGTAGGATAATGCTTACACTAGCTCCAAGATCGCAAAGTGCTTTGTACGTTCCATCTCCAACTTTGATTGGGACACAGAAAGATCCGGGATCGCTCAATTTTTGTGGCAAATTTCCACTGTTCCTCTTGATGAGGTCAGTAGATCTCCGGGTCATTCTGACTTCTCCATATTCCTCTAGCTTCCTCTTGTTGGAGAGGATTTCCTTCAAGAACTTTCCATAGGCAGACATCCCTAGAATAGCATCAACAAAAGGGATGTTAATATGCAATTTATTTAAAAGGTCAAGGAACTTACCAAAGTGCTTGTCCAATTGAGCTCTAGCACGGGATTTAGGAAAAAGAAGTGGTGGCTTGTATGGAGGAGGAGGGATGTAGACATTCTCTTTTTCCTTAGGCTCCTCTTCCATTGGTTGCTTTCCTTTGTCCAAAACCTTTGGTTGTGGATCATTTGTTTCTAATCCACTTCTTGTAGTGATTGCCATAACTTGCCCTTTGGGATTATTTTCAGTTTTTCCAGGAAGTCTTCCTGGATCTCTTTGAGCGTCTTCGGCCTTCTTGAACACTTGAGTTTCCAAAACCTTTTGGGCTTTGGTTACACTAGTGATTGTACTCTCTAGATTTCCCATCCTAGCCATCAATTGCTCAAATATTGCTTCAACTCTATCCTTTGGTTGAGCGGGTTCAGCTGGCTTGGACGGTTGGCCTGCATTGCTAGAAGAAGCTTGAGGGTTCAAAGCACCCTCAGGATTAGAATAAGAAAAATAAGGATGATTATTATTAGGCTTGTAGTTATTTCCTTGATTATTCCTATTATAATTGTTATTATGACCTCTTTGGTTATTATAACCTCCATGGAAGTTACCTTTACCCATGTAATTCACATCTTCTTCCTTGGATGCTACCTGCACTTCGGCTTGCTGAGCTTTCAAGTTAGATGTAATTAATTCTTTCAAAGATTTAAGTTCAACTTGTAAAGCATATAACCTTGAATCATTAAGAGTACTTTTATTTACCTCATAGACTCCGGGTCTAATCCTTCTCTCTTCAACTTTCCTGTGAGAATACTTTTTAATAGTCTTGGCTTGCTTCGTAATGAATTCCCAAGCTTCATCCACAGTTTTTTCCATAAAAGTACCTCCAGAAAGTGATTGCAACTTGAATTGAGTATCTTCATCAAGTCCCTTGTAATAAATCTCCAGCGTAAGGTACATGAACCTTTCCCAAGACTTATACAAACTCTCTTTATCTTTCATTACAAAGGCATTTATCTTTCCTCTAAGTTCAGTAGTCTTGTAGGGTGGGGAAATTTTGGTGAGGAATTCAGACACCATCTCTTCCCATGTGTAAATCCGCCCGTATGGTATTGTTTGATACCAAGCTAAAGCTTTATCCTTAAGAGAGAAAGAAAAACCCCTTATCTTATGATTGTTACCTTCCATACGGGCTGGACTTACCGCATCCATAAGAGTCTCGTAGTTATTCATGTGTTGGTGAGGATATTCCGTCTCTGTCCCACCAAACTGATTCTAGCGAATCATTTGTATTACCTGCGGTCGCAGCTCATGCTCGTGATTTGTGGGATCTCCAAAGTTAACTCCAGGACGGTTAACTCTTTGGGTAGGATCCATTCTCTGTCCAAGTGTTTGTGGAACTTCCACAAAAGGCTGGTAAAGGACAGGTCTGAGAGGAGCAGGAGGTGGAGCTTGTATGGGAGCTTCAACTCGAGGAGGCACTGGAGCTAATTGTGGTGCTGGAATTACTTGTTGCACTGGAGCTGGAGCTGCAGCTGCAGCTTGCCTCTGGTTCATGGCTCTGGCTATCTCTTCCATTTGAGTTCTCATTGTAGTCATTCCCCTCTCAGTAGTTTGCTCTCTTTCTCTAGCAGTCCGTATCTCAACTTCTAGTTGATCTAAAGCATCTCTAAGTTCAGCTTCGTAATCTCTGTTTTCGGCCATTTTAGAAGCTTTTTGGGCTCTTAGTCTCTCTCGCAATATTCTTTCAGGTTCGGGATCAAACGGAACTAGTTCTTTCGAACCCCGAGTTCTTCGCATACACTGTGAAGGATACCTAAAGTTCTAAAAATTCCAAAAACAAAACCAAAAACGAGATCAAAAGTAAAAGAAAGACTTATACTAAAAGAAATCACAAAACAAATCAAATGACTTAGTCCCCGGCAACGGCGCCAAAAACTTGTTCGCCGTTTTTACACCCCTATAAACTTTTATCAATAATGATAAAAGCTCACAGTTTAGTAAAAACCACGGTATGTTTTAAATTTGTAAAACAAGAAATAAACACCAAAATTGTAGCGAACCCACAGTGTATGGGTCAATCATAGTAAGGATAAGTATTCCAAGGTCGATCTCAGGGACTAAGTGTTTGAAATGTGAATGTGATCAAAGATAGAGTAAATCAAAGTAAAAGAATGAGGTTGGAAAAGTAGGGAAGAAATATCAAAAGGTTTTGAAGGATTTTGTAGAGTTCGCAATCATATATCGGATTTGATTGAAAACTAAGTAAAACAAACGAACGAAAGATTGATCAATAAAAGAGAGCGCGGATTCCAAGGATTCAAGGTCATTATTTATACGCACGGACTCAGGACCTCTCTCAAAGGATATATGGTTAACAAGCTTCAGGGAAGAACTTTTCTAAGCTGACAGTATATTACCGGGTAAGTCTCAAGACTATCTAGTTCCAAACCAACTACCTATTACCGGGTAAGTCTCAAGGTAGAGAGATAGGAAATTCTAAACAAACCAGACTCCAAACTAAGGGAAAGGTAAACCATTACCGGGTAAGTCTCAGGTATTACCCTACTTAGGACGGAATCTAAGCACACTCAACCCAATAGAGGTTTTCACATCTATTACCTATGATCAATCACTCATGTATCTAAGCGGAATATCACCGGGTAAGTCTCAATTCCAACCTAGGTTACTAGCTAGAAGAATTCTAACTAGGTTCAAGAACAAACCAACCACTAGGATTTCAAAGCTATTCAAATCAAACATAAAACACTATTCCATCATAGTCCAGGTATAAATAAATCCCTATTCACCTTGGAACCACAATGGTTCTAGCTAACAATCAATATATCAAAAGCAATCATCAATTCAATCAATTTAATGGAAGAAACAATCATCAATTTAATCAATTGAATGGAAGAATGCATAAAACAAGAACTAAAAGAGAGAATAAAGAAGATACTCAGCTTTATTAATAGGAAATCAGCAAAACGACAAATTCTCAATATCGCGAAGTTCCTCCGAACTAAATGAAGTTCAACAATAGTGACAATGGTGTAGGGCAAAGGGAGAAGAAGAAGGAGAAGAGGCTCTCTCGATATGAGCTCGAGAAATAGAATGAAACGGCCTCCCGGAAATCATTTAGGGCATTCCTTTTATATCCCGCAATCTTCCAGAGAACAGGCCGGGCCAAAACAGACCCAAAAAGAGCGAATTAAATCGGCGCACTGAAATGTCGGTCGGAAATCTCGGTTAAGTGTGAAAAATCTCGGTCGAGATGACACAAATCTCGGCCGAGATTGGGACCGAGATGGAGACCGAGATCCGTCGACAAAAACTTTTCAACCCAACCGAAATAGGGAGTCTCGGTCGAGATGGCTCGGATCTCGGCCGAGATGGCTCGGATCTCGGCCGAGATAGCTTGGATCTCGGCTGAGATCATGTGGATCTCGATCGAGATTGCTCTAATCTCGTGCGTTTCGTCTTGGCTCGTCTTTTCCTCCTTTCCCGTGCCTGCGTGATCGCTCCAAAGCGTCCATCCCGAGGCTTGATCCTCAAATGCATCGTTTTAGCTCCAAAACAAGTCAAAATACCTACAAACACACCAAAAGTGTGTGTAGACATCTATACTCACAAAGTTGCACTAAACAAGTATGAAGAACACAAACTAAGGCTAAAACATGCATGCGGAAAAGGGAAAACTAACAATATGCTCTACTAAACTAGGTCGATAATTCATTTAATCAAACAACACTCAATATATACAAACGATGAGAAACGGACACCCAAAAGATTACGTGGGCAAGTATGAGCTTCGGAACAGTCCGGCAACTATAAAAAATATGAACAAACAATTGTAAATGAAGAACAAAAATTTTCTATACTCTTTTTTAAAAAAAAACTGAAATTAAAAAATAAATTTAAAAACAATATGGAGTAAACCCTACTAGGGTTTTGAAGCAAGAATCGGTGTAGGCGAGCAACTCCAAGCGACGGACCGATATAATGGTGGTCCGAACATATAAGGACCGGTGCATCTCAACCTTCAGAAGACAAGTATTGCTCGTTGGCATGGATCTCGGTTCAATCAAGATCAAGAACCGGTGGTGAAAAGACTTCAAGAACGGGATCAAGTTCAGTTCTGCAGGGGTGGTCTAGGCCTGATCTAGGTGGGTTCCGGCATGTTTAGGGGTGTAGTCTCAGTCCTGATTCGAACCATATGAGTTATCGTGGGTTTGGGACAAGTCTATGGGTCACGGTTAGGATTTGCGAAATAAGGGTTAGGGTTTTGCGAAGGACGGCGGCAGCTGGTTGTTTCGGGGTAGGTTTCTGAAAGAGGCGGCGGTGGGGCTCGGAATGGTGTTATGATTAGAGATGGTGCCACCAGTAGGCTGGCGGAGTACAAGAGGTCGCAATGTGGTGGCTGGTGGGATCTTGAATCCGAATTGTACGAAAATCGGAAGTTTGAGGAACCTATTTATTGACAATCTGATCTAAGACTCTCTCGGAATAAGTTTTTTCGGTCAAGAATGGGATAAAAGATAGAATCTTGGCTGAAGGTGATGAAGGTGATGAAGGTGATGAAGGTGAAGAACATGCCGCAGCTTAATCTCTTACAAGAAATTGAAATCGGAATCGAAAAACAGTAAAGAAACGAGAATAGGAGAATGGTCGTTGTGGTGTTCTACTCCGGTGACTCTTTTTTTGTAGAAATTCTTGACGGATCTTGAAGTTCTTGATTTTCTTAATGGATTGGTGTTGATAAATGCACCTCTGATACCACTTTTGATACGGAAATTAGCCATGTGGTTGCATCCCGATCTTTTGACACCAAAGACTTTGAGGGTTTGATCGGATGAAGGGATGGAAGGCTCAGGGATGGACGAAGAGGGTGACAGCCAAATGATCCAATGGAGGTGAACGGATTGGTAGTTGGATATATCTGGTCGAACTCTAGAAGAAATGTGGTCCACACTAGGGAAATTAAGGCCCTAACACACAACCAGGAATGATTATAGAACCCTTCCGTTATAATCTCACACAGAGGGGAAGACGATAGTCCCAAAGCACGAGAAGTTGCCTGAAGTTGATTGAGAGCATCGGCTTGTCAATCCAAGTGACACAACTCAAAACTGTCCAAGTTGTTGGGCGAGCAAAATTCCACGCGCTCAAGAACAAGATGCCACCTATTCAACTCTCCCCGTCTCTGGAAGACACTTGATTCCATGAGCAAAGAAATGTTGAAAGTATTCATAATTTGATTAATGAATGAAGTGGGGAAAAAACATCCAGGCTTATATAGGCTTCGGGCTTCTCCTAGTAGAACCAGGGTTTGCTAAAAGATAAGATCAAAAACTGAGGGCTGAAAATCTATCATAAAAAGCCCAAAATAAAACAATTAAAAACAAGCCTATAATTAAAAGATGTCTAAATATGGACTGAAATAAATGATCTAAATAACGCCTAATTTAGCCATTAAAATAGGCCCAAAACTCTCTAAAATAATGTCATCTTCACGCAACCTTCTATCATGTTGAAACCGTTATTTCCCCATCTTTCATGCATACGTAACCATGCATGATCGTTCATGGTTGCGTCTCCTCTCATACATGATCAATCTTGATATCTTCCATCTTCAATCAATGGTTTTCATTGGACTTTCGGGAATAGTCTTCACATCACTTCTAGGAATGATCTTCTCATCTCTTCTAGAAATGATCTTCATGTCTCTTCTATAAATGGACTTCATTCCATTTCTGAACATGGTTTTCATTTCTCTCCTAGAAATGTCTTTAATCCTTCATCTTCTCCTCCTTAGAGTGATCAGCACTTCATGCCTCCTAGCTTCCATGATCATGGTCTTCAATCAAACTAGGTCTGAAAATACTCCTACATCACTCCACCATGACATGAGAAAATCCAAGAAAACGAGCAGAAGAAAGAGCATATCTTATGGCCAGGATCTCAGCCAAGAAGGAATTGGTATGACCATCAACACAATAGGAAAACCCCGCAATAAGCTCCCCAAAACAATCCCGAAAGGCAACACCACCATTATGTCAGTTACTCCCTATGTCCGCATCTAAGTTGACTTTGGTGAACCTTGTTGGAGGTTTAGTCCACTTAGCGGTAGGAAGAGAATCATTATCAAAAGTTGTGATAGTTGTCGAAGCTCTAATATCAATAGATTGAAAATCCCATACCAACTGTTTGAAGCTTTCTCGAATGATGGCAACATTAGGTGGTTCATCAAATAAGACTTTGTTCCGAAAGGTCCATGCAACCCAAGCGTGAACAACAAAATCTGAAACCATTGAATCTTTGTGGCATTCAACAAGGAGATAAGAATGTCACCAACATTCTTGAAACTTGAGTTGATAATCATGTTTTGAACAACAGGGATGTTTAAGATTTTTTTATTTTTTTTTACAAATATTAATGGTCAATAGTTTGTGAATTTGGGATTAAATCTCAATTAAGCTGGTGATTACACTATAAAATAAATTTTAAAATGTTAGACTTTGGGATTTGAGAAGGAGATTACATCCAAAATTATTTAAATGGCCCTTCTTCTCTTTTTTTTTTTTTTTTCCAAATCAACTATCTATGAGTACCTGATTAACTCACAATCGGTAATTATTTAAATGACCATTTCCTTGGTTATATTGTTAACCGTTGAGAGAAAAAAGAAAAAGAAGCATAAAACGCCTATTCACCATTAAGTATGAGCAATTAAAGATTTAAATTGCACTTAAAGCCCTTTTCAATACATACACCACTCATATTCTATATATAAAGAGAATGGAGAGGAGCTGAGACGGGGGGCTTCAATTTACAAGAGGCTCAGGAAAAAAAAACAATAGGAAATGCCAAATTCAATAGGTCTTCTGAGAAGCACAAGATCAGTAAGCTAAGGAGGCAATCATGGACATGAGAAGATCATAAGCGAGAAAAATTCTACATCCTCAAATTCATACATTGAGTAAGTATGATTTCTTCCTTATTAATTCTCATGTGTATGTGTATACAGATGGAGCAGGGAATAAAGTCTAGTACGGTGAGTCGAAACAAATTCGATAAAACTCTAACCGGTGTTCGATCGAGATCAAACGAGGTCGGTGGCAACACCAAATACATCCGTAAAAGGTCTCGTATTTCATGTTAAAAAGATCAAGTAATTTCATAGCAGAAGTTTGATTGAGCGTCCCATCGAGGGACGAAAATAGTACAAAGAGGGATACATCCATTGATTCAAACAAACAATACACTTCAAGATTATAGGTGATAAATTCCCTCTTTCTTGTTCATATTTGTTATATGCATTTCTTATCTTGAGCAGAAATGAAGACCAAAAGTTAGTTTCTACCTCTACAACACCAAAAGTTGTACCATTTTCAAATGAAGCCGACGGTTATGTCATATGAAGAGTGGGAAGTTCAAGAAGATCTTGAGTACTTTCAGACGCTCATACGAGAAGATATATAAACGATGTACAAAGCTTTATCAAGAGATACACATCTAAAAGCGGAGACGGGCTAGTCATTGTTCTACCCTAGTTTCCAAAGGCTAAGAAGAAGCAGGGAGAGATGGAGTGAAAAGAAAAGGGCAGGTTGCAAACAAAAGAGGCAAAAAGTAGAAGCCAAAGTCAAAATGAAAGAGAAAAAAAATAAGCCAAAGAAGAAGGACGAAAGCCCGGAAGATGCAAAAGAAGAAGGACGAGACGAAAGCCCAGAAGATGCCAAAAGAGTGACGCACAAGCAAAGCAACCAAGAAAAAAAAAACGAGGGAGACCGGAGGATTCAAAGAAGACAAGGAAAGAACCGAAGAAAAACGTACACATTTAGAAAGAAGACGTTGAAGAAGCAAACCGGTCTTCGGCCTCTGAGATATTGCTAAGGAGAAACGGAGATAAACAACTACGGAGTTCGGTTCGGGAATACACGGAGACTCGACTCACACCGTACGTGTAACACTTCTTTGAGTTTGGGTGAAGAGTAGGCACAAAGGAAAGTAATGTGAAGGAGCTTGGAGCATTTTTGCAAAGAAAGAATCAAGAAGCACCATATGCGGGCCGAACAAGTGATATGAGCCTACAAGGGTGGAAAATCATCATTTAATGTCGAGACGGTCTAAGTTTGCATATGGTCCAGAAGAATTTCCAGAAGTTCAAGAGAGATTTTGTATAAAAGCGAGGCAATTTCAATCAAATATGGTAGCTGCAAAGATGAGAAGAATAGTCAACACCAAGCAACACTTAAGTGTTGATCGAAGATGACTAGTTTAACTTTAGCTTCCATGATTCAAACACGAAGGAGAAATAAAAGGCGAGGACGAAGTAAAAAAAAACGTGGCATATGTTTGATCGAGAAAAGAGATAGACGGATTATTTCAATGTTCACAAATTCAAATACAGGAAATACCCTATACTTTGAGGGAGAGAGGGTACCAAAAGCAAACTTGAGTTCCAAAAGCTTTAAGGAAGAAAAAACAACGTTTGTACACAAAAGAAAGTGGAAATGAGCAAAAAGCTATAATTGAGAAGCGTGTATTATTTTGTTAATGTTCATCCAAACAGTCATCGGATTTTAAAGTTCATCTAAAGAGTCGTTCAATTTGCAAAGAAGACGGCGTATAACCCACTACTAACTGAGAAGCAATAAGACTAGTGTCAAAATCCATGAGAATGCTTAATCAAATAGAATTTCGGAGGATTTTATGACGAGAGCGATCGACAATGACTTCAACCAAAAGCTACAAAGAAACGGGGAATGAAGTCAAGACAAAGCACCAAACGAGAGTTAGACCAAAGAAAACAAAATTCGCATGGACCCAAACACTACAATAAGTTGGAGGCCGGAATCACAAAAAAATGGTTAAATAAACTCGATTGTTACAACAAAAAACGGTGGTCTTCGGTTATGCAAAATCCACATGCTCAAAGTAAAACAAAGACGGCACTACAATGGTAAATACATCGAGGGAAATGTGACAGTAAATCAAGGGAATAAATGATCAATAACGAGCTCTAATATGAGTTGATTTGATTAATATTTTGTGTGTGTTTGTCTTAGATCGATTAGGAAATGCATACCAAAAATGGTAGTTGGCTAATCAAGATGTTCCCTACGTCGGAGACTACAATCGATTCAAAGGCGGATAATTCTTAATGTTGCAACATCAAGCTTTATCTATCGATCTTTTCTAAAAGGGGCCGGACGGTCTTCACTGGCAAGATGATCAAAAGAGGGATTAATAAAAAGTAGAAGCCCATGATCGAAAGCTAAGATACAAAAGTAGATGAGACCTTCAAAGGACGAAGATATATGTCAATCAAAAGATCATATAACAAAAGAACCTCAATACATAAATCTCGATCGAGGGATATGAATATTTCAAGGAATCATACATTCACTCGTTCAATGGTATGACGGTTCGGGCTTGAAAATATGTTTCAATGTGAGTTCAAGAAGTGAATGACACAACTAGATAGTTAATCAAAGAAAGAATGAAAAGAGGGTCTTTTACCTCGTTCATTTCTAAAGGGAAGAAGAAGGTTGTAGACATGAAGAGTTGCGACTCAAGTCTAGAGGATCCTCTAAGGGGGTGAAAGCACTAATCAAATCAAAGATTGAGCAAGAAATGATCACCCGTATTTGATCGGATTGAAAAACGACTAGCTTCCACCACTACAAGATCCACAAAAGTCAAATCAAGTGAGATTGATGTCTTCAACTTTCATAAGCTTGTAAAAGTCCAAAAGGAAAGAAAATATGTTGGCACAAAGCCGAGAGTCAACCAATTGTGACACAAGAGGAGTTCTACAATATCTCGAGCAAAAACGTCCTAGAGAAAAGAAGACTTCATAAGCAATAGTCTCGATCGAAAAATCCTTGTAGATTCAAGACTATCCCAAATTCATGAGTAAAGGATTTTAAATTTTATGTCGGAAAGTTCAAGCTAAGAGAAAAAAGAACTACGTCGGATTTGATCCCTACAAAAGGGTACGCAGGAAACTTGACTAAGCAAATCGTCGAGTTCAATCGCGGATACCAAGTAAATGATTTTCTAAAGGCACGTGTAGAACTACGTATGATTTGATCCCTATGAAAGGGTACGTAGGAAACTCAATTTCATGATCGTTGAGTTTAATCACAAGTTCCGAGTTGATAGCCAAACGAAAAATATTCTTGAGAACTACGTTTGACTTGATTCCGTCGAAACGGATACGTAGGAAACTCGTCGAGTTCAGTCATACCCCCCTACCCCAAATAAAAAGCAGAGAAGAGAAATATCGCCAACTTATAATTTCTCATACGCACATGATAGTCGGATAATT
This sequence comes from Fagopyrum tataricum, assembly GCA_002319775.1. Lineage (NCBI taxonomy): Eukaryota > Viridiplantae > Streptophyta > Magnoliopsida > Caryophyllales > Polygonaceae > Fagopyrum > Fagopyrum tataricum. The sequence continues at coordinate 15,300,600 of CM008280.1, read as the reverse complement.
CAGAAAGCCCTTCATAGAAGGTGGGTCCAAGTGATTCCGGTGATGCGTAAAAAGTTGAGAAATACAAGTCATAGTTGGTGCAGATTATGGACGACCTGTCCTAAAAGTTAAGTTCGGTTCCGTTCTATGATGCATGGAAATCGAAGTTTGGAAAAATATTCAATTGAACTACGTAAGGCTTGATCCTTCCTAGGGAAGGTACGTAGGCAACCCGTCGGGTGCAGCCCAAATTCTCAAAAAAAAAAAATTCAAGAGGTCATCCGAAATGTAATCGATATTGTTTCAGAATCGTGAGGATACAACGAATAAGGGTCGAACCTTATAAACATTTTTCAAACAAAATGTGTTAGGCATTTTTATTTTCTTGTCATATTTTTGCTTAACAAGGGAAACTCAACGATCCCCACCATACTTCGGAGCCATAGGGCAGTCAAAGACAACATGTAAACAACTCTCACAGTCTAAATTGCATCGAGAACATAGAGAGTTTCAGTAACTTTGCGTATGACTAAGTTCTCTCCAACATCAATGTATTGTAGCATAGCCGCCAAAGGAAGAGGAGGACTTTCCTTGGTAGGTTTAACCGTCAAATCTTGCTCCATAGTCCTTCTTCTGATCTCGTAAGCCTTCCTCTCCGGTTGTTAATGTGACTGCTCGACCTAGCATGTAGACACTCCTGACTGTGAAAAAATCATTACTTTCAGGCCACCAATATCTTGGATATAAAGATTGTCGAAGATTAAAGTACATGCTAAGAATAGATTGAACATCTACACATCTATATTACATGTAATTTTATTTTTGTTAATCGTAAATTCATCAACCAATACTCAGTTGGTCTAGTGGTGTTGATATTGGGAGAGGCTCGTAGCTTATGCCGATCGAACCGAACGTAAAACCAAAAAAAAAACCCGTAAATTCATCTATTATTTTAAAAGAGAAATACATGTCTTTACCAGGAACTATCTACAAGATATTGTGGATTTGACTTCTCAACTTAATATAGTTATATTTTTGTATGTCTTACGGAAAATATGTAAGAAAAATGATCTAACTTTACAATTATAGTAAGGACTAAGGGCTTGACCCAAATGATAGGCACACACTTCAAATTATAAAACACAGCCTACACGAAAGTAGGGTTGGGCTGCAAACCTAAACCGTCGATTTAGGTTTGCAAACCGGCGGTTTAGGTTTGGCCTTGCCGGCAAACCGCCGGTTTGCCGGTTTAGCACGGTTTATAAAAAAAATAAAAATAAAAATAAAAAAAAGATAAAGTATTATGTTAAAAAAAAAATTAATATTACATAAAAATAAAAAAAAATTATTATAAAAAAAATTAGTATATAAAAACTAGTAATAAAAATTTATACCAATTGAAAAAAAAAACTCGGAAAAATTAAAGGGCTTGAACCGGTTTCCCGGTTGCCTACGTATCCTCTCGGGATTAAGAGGAATCAAAGCCCACGTAGTTCTCTTACCTTGACTTACCTTTTTTCGGACTTCCGAGTTTTTTTTTTAATCCCGCTTACCTTTCGATGTCGGACTCGGAAGTAGTGCCGGCATCTTCGGAGTTGGAATCCGATTTGGAGTCGTACACCGGTGCATTCCTTTGTTTCCGCTTAGCCGCCCTTATCCAATCTTGAATACAAACTTGCATCTCCAACTTATCGGGCTTCAATTGAGTTCGGTTGTGACCGAGAATGTTCCCGCCTCGGCTAAATCCTTGCTCCACCGCAACCGTTGATGCGGGCACGGCCATGATTTGTTGTACAATTTTAACTAAGGTTGGATATTTGGGAGCTAATCTCTTCCACCAATCCAAAATATCAAATTCAACATTATCATCAAAACTAAAACAAGTGTTAAGATAATCTTGATATTCCGCATTTGAAGATGAATGTCTAGGTGTTTTTGTTCTTCTAGCAAAAACTTGTTGTGCAAGTGAAAGAGAAGAAGATGAAGTAGTAGAAGAGGGAGATGGACTAGGTGCGGTAGAAGAAGAGCTAGCACTAGATTGAAATGTACTAAGTAATTTTCCAATTTCGGTATTAACTTCTTGCACAATGTTAGGAACATTATAGTCTTCTTGTGTTAAGTTTACACACAAACAATCATAATAAATAATCAATAAATCGGAAAGACCATCTAGTTTAAGTCTAGGATCAAAAACGGCGGTTACAAGATAAATCATGGGAATGTTTTTATAATATTTAAGCCATTTTTCTTTCATATCAAGCATACATTCTAGAAGACAAGGTATGTTAAAACATTTTACAAAAGCTTCGGAAACATTAACGGCAATTTCTAAAAATCTATGAGATGTTGGAGTGTAAACACAACTCATGGTATTAGTTGCATCATTAAAAGTTTTTAAAACATTACAAATATGGGCACAAGTTTCCCAAACATTTTCATCATCTAAAATTGACCAAGGAACATGAATTGAAGCAAATTCTTGTAACAAAACTTTATAACGTACGGCTTCACAAAGTAGTTTGTAAGTCGAGTTCCAACGAGTTCCAACATCTTTTGAAAAAGCAATAGGATGAACATTTTTGTTTAAACATAAATTTTTCCAATTTCTTCTTAAATCGGAGTCATGCCAAATATGATCAATAACAAGTTTGATTGGGGTTAGCATATCTCCTAAAACCTTAAGTCCATCTGGAACATATGACATGCACATCTTTGATGAGTATAAGGAGTTTTTATATATTGTCCCGCATCCTCAACCAAATGGTTTACAGCGGCGGTATTTGCGGATGCATTATCAAAAGAATATGAAAAAATTCGATGTTGTAAATTATATTCTTGTAAAACCGTTTTAATCATGCTTGCAATGCCTAGTGCATTATGTCTTTGATTAAAATGCCGAAAACTAATAACATATTTATGCAAAAACATAGCGTTATCAATAAAATGTAAAGTAATGCCCATGTAAAAATATTGTTGTGATTGTGTACTCCAAATATCACTACAAATTGAAACTTGATGTTCAAAACTAGCCAAATTCGAGAAATTTTTTTTTTTCTTTTTTAAGTAAGATTTATTAACTAATTTTGAAACGGTTTTCCTAGAAGTTGGTTTAACAGAAGGTTGAAGATATCTAGTGTTATATTCCCTAACTTCTTCATATTCGGCATAAGAAAACGATAATGAATGTGAACAAATAACATCGGTTAATCCTAGACTTTCTTCACTATGATTATATGTAAATAAAGGAGAATGAGAGGTAGAAGATGCAAACCCGTGGGACAATTGTGTTTGTCCCCGTGAAATCCCGAGCTTCTCCGGATGGACGTTTGCCATGTGAGTTTGCAATGTCCCGTAGCCGCCCTTCACCTTCCACTTGTACACCTTCAGACAATAGTTGCATGCCACATGACAATACTCGTTCACCGGCTCCCCCCTAGTGTAATCCTTCGTAAATATTTCGGATGTAAGCATTTTCGGAGGGGGGAGACTTCTTCGTGGAACTTCGGTAACATCGGGATTGTCGGGCATTTGTGTTTCGCTCTCTTGGGTGCTAGGAAAGTATTGGGAAGAGGGAATTTGATCACTTGGGTTTGCCATTATGAGAAATCGAGATATCGAGATTATACCCCCAACGGCTCAAAAATGAGCCGTTGAGGGCTTAAACCAACGGCTCTTTTAAAAGAGCCGTTGGGTTTTTAAAATAAAAAATAAAAAAAAAGGCTGTTTGGGCCCAAACCGCCGGTTTAGGTTTTCGGAAAAGTCAAACCAAAACCTTGAACCGGCGGAAACCTAAATCGGCCAAACCTAAACCGGCCGGTTTGAAAACCGCCGGTTCGACGGTTTGAAACAAACCGGGCCCAACCCTACACGAAAGCAATCAACAAGTCAAAACCCGAAGGACCGAAAAACCCTGGATTTGCGCTATAGTTGCCACTCACTACCTTCTTCCTTCTCTCTGCTCTGCTCTGCTCTGCTCTCCTCTCCTCTCTAGTTAGGGTTTCTGCTTTCTACACTTGGTCAGTTCTCTCTATCTCGCTCTCTTTCTCTCTTCCATTCTTCGTATCCAACTTGTGCTTCCTATCTCCATTGTGTGTCGGTTCAGTCTTCAATTTCATTACGTTTTGCGGGTGATAGATAAATAGACCCGAATGTGCTTTTGCAATTTTCTTTATACCCTGCAGTGTAGTATTTTGAAAGCGATTAATGAGTTCAAATGTAGGGTTTCTACGTTCCATCGTATGTTTCTTGCTATTTTGCTTAGTATTCTTTCTTCTTTTGGTTTAATCCTTAACGATTTTGCACTTGATGTATGATCATCAAACTCGGTTGTTTTCATGGTATGCCTTTTAGATCTTCATGGATAGATCTCCTGTACCCTTTTTCTTGTTTTGAGTATTGTGTGTGCTACTGCGACGCATTGTTCTTTTGCTCCTTACTGAGAATGAAATGAGAAAATTGTTGGAAAATTAACTCATAATTCAAATCTTGTAAACACACAACAAACTCTATTCAATTAGCTGACCATTGGGGAGATCCATTTTACTCAGCTTAAAATGGCAAGATGGCAAGATGCTTTTTTTGGTAGTCAAGTCTCAGTGTTAAATAAAAGTTGCTCTATTATTTGCTAAAATGTCATCTTTATTCACGAGAGGGTCTTTCTTTTATCTTTTTTTGCAGCACTGTGTTAAATAAAACTCACCTCATAACTGCTAAATGTATTAAACATACGCCTACTATAAAAGTCTGGTAATATGGCTGCTGTTGTAGTTTTGCATGGATATACATTTTCCTATAGATATCAGATATGTAGGTCTTTGATGGGTTATGATCCCTTTCATATGGATAACTTGGACGGTTGTGTTTTATTTGTTGTGGCTAGCACACTGTTATGCTAGTGAATTAGTAAAAGTGGTACTTGTTTGATCTGTAACATGTAAAATGTCATTTTTGTTTTGCTGAGTTATTGTTGACATTTCCAATGAAGCTAAGTTTAAGTCACCTGTAAAGTACACTGGTAGTTATTGTTGATATTTCCAATGAAGCTAAGCTAATTACAATTAGATGTGTTATCTGTCTGGGAGGCTATTACTGAGATGTCTGACTTTGGTTGTTAACCAGCATGCTTCTTTTATTCAGGTTCCCGTGTCACAACAGATCTCAAAATACTAGTTTTTGTATGTGCTAGATCTTGTTCTGGGAACGATATACGATAGTTTTGGTTGACGAAACTTAGATCATTCTACAAACTTAAAAGCAATTATGGCATTTCCGGTTATATTCTATTGTTTTACCACCAATTTTTTTATTGTTAGCATTTGTTTTAGCATACTAATCTGGTCAGAGACTCAGAGTTATCATTGACTGGAGCCGTCTCTTCCTATAGTAATTTCCATTTAAGAGTGCTTATCACCGGATATCTCTCACACATACACACATTTTACAATGTTTGCATTTACAATAATTTGTTTGTATTCTCTTTGTCCTGATAAACGAGGCCAAGTTCTCATGATGTTTTATTTTCATCTGTTACAGATCTATGATTCAAGACATTCAACTATTTTAGTCATGTATGCTATAAAGGGCAGTTGGGTTGGTCAAACCTTTGCTTTAGCGTCACCTAATGATTCAGGAGGAAGGAAAACACGCACACGGCGGTCGAAGGAGGAGAGGAAGGAAATGGTTGAATCCTTCATAAAAATGTAATTACATTTTCTTTTCTTTTTTTATGTTGTGTTTAGGAATTTAATCGGCACATCAGTCATTGAAGAGGGAAGGTGTAGCCGTGTAGGAGAGGGTGCTTCTATTAATATCAAAATCCTCTAGGTGGCATAAACGACTGTAATATTATAAATTGCTCTTTCTCTTATACATTTTGCAGAAAATTGCTGGATTCGATCTACAATTTATCATTCTGCTAATACATACTGAATTACAAATTAAGGCACTATCTTTTTTGTTCAGAATGAATGGTTATTATCTTATATTGCATGTCTACAAATTTTGTATTTCAAGATCTCTATTTACAGTTAGAAATTTTGTATTGAATGATGATGAGATGTTATAGCTCTTATTCATCCTTGGCATATGATAAGGCTTTTATGTACACTATTTTGATTTGTAGGTATCAGAGCTCAAATGATGGAAAGTTCCCATCTCTGAATCTAACCCACAAAGAAGTTGGTGGATCTTTCTATACTGTTCGAGAAATTGTAAGAGATGTAATCCAAGAAAATAGAGTTTTGGGTCCTGCAAAGTTTAGTTCAGAAGAACAGAAGTTTGATAGTAATACAAAAGAATTTCCTCTACAATCAGCTACCCAGGAGTCCCAGGATTATTTGTTTCAATTGGAAATTGAAAATCATTCTGTCTTAGATCAAGAAGGTGCTATTATGGAGCTGAACGTTGATGGAGATGAGCAGTATACAAATCATGAGGTTTTGTATGCTGGTGAGTCTTTTGGTAGCAATGCAACCGAGGAATCTGATAAATTGGTTCTTGTGGAGTCATTATCAACCGGAAGTGTTGGAGAGAAAAGAGAACATGAGTTTGTAGATGCTTGTACAGATTACCATGGAAAAATGAGAATGGAATTGAACATCCAAGGCGGCGAACAGCTAGACAAGCATCAGGAGTTAAATGTTACGCAGGCTGTGAATTGTAGTCCAGATGAGGAGTGTGATGAAGTAGTGCCTAAGGAGTCATTTGTTAGTGAAAGTTTTCAAGTAAAAACTGGAGTTGCTTTACAGGCAAATGCAGGCAGGCAAGATAATGCTACCTTTGAGCTTAACTTCAGTGACAATGAACAAATGAACAAGCATGAGGGTTCGGGTCTTGGAATCAATGTTAATGACAGTGAAGTTGAGGAATCAAATAAACTAGATCATGGAGAGTCATTGCTGATTGAGAAACATGTAGTGGATAGAAGTTCTGGGTTAGTAGAGGCAAATACAATCAAGTTACTTACTCCTACCGATGACATTGTTGTTGAGACTTTCCCGTTGAGATCTGTTAGTGTGGACATTAATACATTCAACACAGCATTAGATGACTCGAGAGGTTTGAATGGAGGGGTGGAGAAAAAATGTGTCAATTCAGGCAACGATGGTCCTGTCCTGGAGAGAATGGACACATCTTCCAATGATACTGAACCTGTAATTTTGTTAGCAGTGAATGATTCAGAAGCTTCATCTGTTGCCAATAATCTATTGGAAGTTGAAGATTCCTCAAGAAGACGAGAAACTACTGATATTGAGCCTCAGGATCATAATAATCCTGCTGTAGAATCACATAACAAATCGGTATTGTTGAAGACAACTGATGAACTCCAAGAGATGACAGGAGCCAAGGTTTGTCTCTTTTACCATAAACACATCAATATTATGTTCAGTTGCTAGTTACCGGCTTTTGGTCATTCGTCTCTACCCAATTTGGTCTTTTTTTAATTTTTATCATAGTGTATATTTTATGCACCCTTGGTAGAGTTTAGTGGAAATTGTATTGATGCATCATTCGTAGAGTTAAGTGGCAATGGTAGGCACTGGTATTATATGCATCTCGCTTAGTTGAGGCAAGTGTATATTACATGCATCATTTGTCTCTACCCAGTTTGTCTCACATGTAGGTGACTGAGGGAATGCGATCAAGTACAAACAAGGGAATACCCAGTTTGTGTGCTTTCCCTGTTTCACTCTTGACAGATATTTACTGTTCAGATGCATTAAGTTGAACCTCATTATATCTCCCTCTCTTAAGCTTGGTGCTTGTTGTCATTCATTTTCATTAGAAGTTGCATGCGGTAATCTGTGGAGTTTTGAGATATACGAAATGAGATTCTCAATGGAAGTTTGAAGCTTCTGATTTTCAACGGGGGTTGGCTTGTCGGGATTTGTTCCATGCCCATAGGATGTTACTCATCAAATGTGCACGCTTTGTCATCTATCTGTGTGACATTAAGTTAGCTATTTTCTCCTGGGGAATTTATTTTGTCCAATTCTTCAATGGTCCTTTTTTCATTCTTATATGATGTACCTTATCTCACTGTAGGCATTAGCTGAAAAATCGGCTGCAGTTGAGATCCAAAACGAAAATGAAGCTCTTAAGGGAATGAAGCCAACTTTAGATCGAATCAACCTGTAAGTAGCAGGAGAATAATTAATCTACTATATATAGTTTCACTCGATATTGAGCTTTTTCTCGCATTTGACAGGGAATCTTGGGAAGGTGCATCAAAAAAGTCAGGGGAGCACGAGAGGAATCCATTGTTAGTATTCATCAAATCGCTTGTGTCGGGTTTCATAAAATTTTGGTTTGAATGAAGCGTGGTGTAGATGGTTAGATAGTCGGTATGTGAAATGGTGTTTGTTTCAGTGAAAGAGCATCTCCTTCCTACTAAAGCCATTGTGAGTATGTTTTCGTGTAAACTGTAATAATCAACCATTCATACTTTTACCATATTACATCTAAGATCACCGGCAAAGAGATGCATCCATTCTTGGTAGCTGGAAAACAAATTAGTAACTTGCTCCACTCAAAAATATGTTTATACTCGACTTAGTCAAGAACAAACCCAATTTAAGAAATAACATTCTTGAAGAAACCAGTCTATATACATCAATTGAATGGTAAATGTTAATTTCAGGTATACACTATTTGATATGTATGCTTTGTACAACCATTACACAAGGACCCCAGATATTTTTGTCAAGTTTTGTTCCTTTCCCCGCCACTCGATTTACAATACGGAATATGCCCGAATCAATTCTAGTATCGGCGCACGACACAACGGGCACTTGCCACCTACCTTAACCAGCTCGTTTGCACACTTGAGGCACGTACACATGTGCCCGCATCTGCACAAAACCGCACAAAAAGCTCTCATAATTTTGCAAATACTTGTACTACATCTCCAAGCTATATACCGTATATAAGCTTACCTATACAGAAGGGTATCAATTTGGTTGTCGCAACAAATACAACATGATCCTTTTCTCACATGCTCCCAATTGCATCCATCTTCTGATGTTTCAACACCCAAGCCTGGGACACCATTTCATCATCAGAACTCAAGAACAACACCTTTAGGCAATATCAAAATAGTTTTTTTTTGCAATATTAGCAATTTGTTCACCCCCGGGCACCCCCATTTAGAAAGAAGGGTCGAAAACCTTTTTGCCCTGGTGATCGGTTTAGAGCTGCAGACACTTCCTGCCGAACTGAGCGTTGCAGCTCTAGTTGCAAGTCCATGCAAGCCTCTAACATCCTTTGCATGTGGTTCATACCTTGCTGAAGCCTGGATACATCTGCTCGGAGATCATTAATCATCTCCCATTCCTGAAACAAACCACAAGTAATATTCTTTGTGCTAAGGCCTAAGATTCACTAAGAAAAACTATACAGTATACGGTTGCAGCACTGTTAGTTTCATGATATGGCCATTTCGTATATAGTCATCAATATTATGAAATTTCATATGCATCCTAATCATTGTCCTAGAACAGTTCTGTGGACAAAAGAAAGCATAAATGACCTAGAAGTTCATGAAATAGGTCCAACAACTTCCTAGGAAACCAATTATAACCTGTGTTCATTTGTCCTTGCTACTATTTTACTGGAAGTAGTAATATTATTTTACCATCATACCATAAAGTTAAGAAAAAAACATGTCCGTTAAAATCTGGCCACAGAATGATAGAAGAGATCCTCAAATAACATGTTATGCACATTCATCACTGAGATTGAAGCAAAAATTGATGAGCATGATGCCTACCCTAAGGAATGCAGACAGGCACTTGCATCAAAATGTTACTAAAACGCCTAAATCTAATTACAGCTTACGAGTTCTGAGCGGCGTATGCCATGACGAGGCCAGTGAGCATGACGTAGATCCTGGGGCCAGATAGGCTGTGGTGGTGGCACAGGAGGAGATGGAAGAACGAGAGAGGGTCTGGGAACTGTATCATACACTTCTTCGTCTCTCCGTACATCCTGATCATGTGGTGACGGTGCAGGAACTGGTAAGTGTCTATTAATCTCCCGGTCAACTGAAGAGCGACCTAGCCTTTCCATATAAGACTGTATTAGTTGATCTAAGCTTTCACGGAAGCCACTACGAAGAAGAGTAGAGACGCTTCTCCTACATCAAGGAAATATATTGGAGCATATGTCCAAAAACAAGATATTCAATGACAAATGTGCAATTATAATATATATATATATATATATATATATATATATATATATATATATATATATATATATATATATATATATATATATATATATATATATATATATATATATATATATATATATATAGGTGTGTGTATATGTTATCATCATCAGATGGATGTGATCTACTGACTCTTCTTATATTAAGAGCCCTTCTTGTTCTTGGGGGACCAGAAGGCCCAGTTTGTGTCCAGTTTTCTGCAGTGCCCCGGGAACTCCCAGTACGTGAAGCTACAGGAAGAGAAGCTCCTTCCACACCTCCATTTCCTGGAGCTTCCAGACGCAAATTACCTGTTGAATTCCTCTGCCAGGTCTCACCTACACCTTGTATAGCACCATCATTGCGTTGATCATGCTCACCTTGTATGAATGGTTGCCTGTTCCTTTCATCTTCGTTGTTGTGTTCCTGGTGATCTTGATTAATTTCTTGCACATTTATGCTCCTCACATTTCCAGCATTACCCAGAGGTTGAGGGCTTCCATTTTCTTGATTTCTGGACTGTGATTGCTCAAAAATCTGGAGTTGAACACTCGATGAATTGTGGGCTTCATTCTGATTACTACTCAAACTTTCAGTATGATCAATCACTTGACCACGGACAATATTCTGTAATCTGGAGTGAAAACCTTCCCTGAAGTAAAAAGAGCAGCTTGAGTATCATCACAAAATTTCCAAAATACAAGCTTACAATTTCAACAGTGGATCGATTTCTTCATCCGAGGGCATAAAAATGGCAGAAAACTAAGAGTATTACAGACATACAATACAGAATATGCAACTAAGTTTATTACAATCAAGCTTCTCATGAACAAAAAAATCAGCTTCAACATTATGCAGTAGCCACCAACGATAATATGATTCTGTTAGCAATATAAGAAATACTTCAGTGTTTTTAAAGGCGATGCTTGTTAATACTTTAATTTTGAATAGGAGCTTCATTCAGAAATCTATACACAAATTGGCGTATCATGTTTAGCTCTGCACCGGATTAAGTATCCTGAAATTCAAGGTATACACTCTGCAGGGAATATATGCTAACTGCATGCATAGCAAAAGGATATTCATATACCTGATACCGGACACAGTATTGCTTTCTCTCAACTGAAGCAACTCGCTAGTTGCCAATGAATGTGGTCTTTCTTCTGCAAGGAGTCTTTCACTTCGCAAAAATCTACCTCGGAGTAAAGACTGGAACATATAAAATAAAGAAAATCTTAACATTCCATATTTAACTTCCCAAATAGAAGAGTAGAGAGAGTTAGGAAATTAGCAAGACAACAGAAAGGGCATAATCTTTGTAGCTTATTTTAGAAAGAAACATGTCCCACTTCACCACCAGTTTCCATAGACAGTATACCACTGCTGTCCACATTTCCCTTAGTCTGGAAAATATTTGCAAAGGCTCTCTTATATTTGTCTTAGCTTGGCATATAAATTTTTAGCGGAACACGTGTATATGTCATGGACCGCTCATCCGTGATACCGGTAAGGCAAGACGGGTTGCCTAGAGACGCTACCATAACACCATTTGACAAGGCCAAGTGACGGTATTACGAAGAATCCATAATACTCAAGAGAAACCCAAAAGGTGGTGGAACCTTCTAGAAGAAGGTGGATATTCCGGAAGATGACGGACAAGTCTAGAACCTAGCGGGACCTCGTAGATTAGGCTAGAAACTTATGGAGAGTTCTATACTTGTATGAGATACGATCAAGTTAGGAAGCTCCGAAATGACCTAGGAAGATCGAGTTCCGGAACCTACCGTAGAGGAGGTGACCATGACTATAAATAGGGGAGACCACTCCTCATTTGCATCATCCAGTGAAGATCCACCACGATCCACTCCAAAGCTCTCTTGTAATGCTCTCAAGTTGTAAAGCTTATTTGAGTAAGATAAAGGCTAGATTTGCTGACAAGTCTCCGAGTATTGCCTAGCCATCTAGGCAAAGCGCTCGTAGTCAAAGAGCGACGAGGAGTAACACTGATCTTTGCTTGTTAGGGTGACAATATAGATAAGAGCCGCGCGGCCTATTAGAGAATAATTCGGCCCGTGACATCTTCATATTCAATTTGTTTAGCTCAACATCTCTCTTTTCTTATATTTTTCTATAGTATTTTTTCCCCTTTCTCCTGAAGGCAACCTTGAGACTAATGAATTATAAGAAAATGAAATTAATTAGAAAATAATATATGATTTGACAAAGTTGATAAAATTGATCCAATCTGAACTAGATGGATCTAGATGTTTAAAAGTAAGAAACATTTACAGCATAGTTGAATATTCTTGTGGGACAATATAAGTTTCTTCAGTCTCATGTTGCTGTTAATTATTGTTTTGGATAGACCTAGATGTTTGAAAAGGAAGAAACCTTTACAGCATAGTTAATTATTATTTTGGGCAATTATAAGTCTCTTCAATTTCATTCAGAAAAAATATTAGTTTTGATAACTCTGTTCACTTGCAAATCAAAAAGAGAAAGAGAGCATTCAAAACTCATTAGTAATTTATTCTTCAATGACAGAATGACTGAGAGTCTTCAACAAAATCCATCCAAATTACTTCCACACTTTGGTATACTACTTAAAAAGACTGTAGCACCTATGAACATTTTCTCCTTCAAAGTAAAATTCCTTGGGTACTCCCTTTATACTATCTATTCAAATAACATAAATATTATAAAATAAAAACAGAAAAGAGCAGATGCATGGTGCCATCATATTTAGCACATTGCACATGACTGAGTTCTCTCCAACTAGATAATACAGTCGACTAAGTATACAGTCTAAAGTCTAAACCTGGGAGATAAGAAGTTTTACAAACAAGGGTTTATTTGGGTACTAAGAAACTGAAACGTTACTTAAGAATGATAGACAGGAGACAATTCAATTAAAAATAAACTTGTACAGAAGAAACATTCAAACAATATGATAACAAAATAAACTTGCACAGAACAAAATAGGTTGACACACTAAAGCCCTCACCTGAAATAGTTATAGGATTTCTAGAATGATATAAGATACTAAAAGAACAAAGATTAACAAGAAACCGCCTTGATGTTTTTGTAGCCACATGGTTTCCTTCAAAAACATACAGAAATCTTACTTCCTGTCCTGTTTTGTCTACACAAGGAATGCATTGGTTTCTGATTCTATAAGCTTGATTTCTGGTTCACTGGATCAAAAAAAAAAAGCATTTTGAGGCTTCTAAGTTTCATGACTGAGTTAAATTTATGTGGTCTTAGATCTTACAGTTCATTTACGTCTAGACTTTAGAAACTTATCCGATTGTAATCTTGCCTCCAACTGTGCATAGAGCTGGATTCTCACTCATTTAATCTCCAATGATTAAAGGAGATCTAAACTACTACATAAAGAAAGAAAAAATGGACAAATCATCAACACACGGAAGTAACAAACAAATAAAAATAAAGTGAAGTTTGTTTCGTTCATTTCCACTTCATTTAAGGAATTAAGGAGGCATCTCAAACAAGAAAACAGCTTTTCAGGCAAGATAAAACCCAGAAGAAAAAAAATAAGCAAACCATATATATATAAAAACGGACCTGAATGCGATTACGATGTGCAAAATCTGAAACAGCACGATGCTCCAACAAACCCTGAAGCTCTCTTTGCCTTTCACGGTCTATCCTCATAAGTATATCAATGATAGCCTGTCTTCCACGCAGTCTCAGCATGTCCCTTCGGATATGTTCTGGTTGTCCATTTTCATGGTCATCAACTAAGGCCTCGCGTGTTTGGACTTGAAAATTCAATCTAGAAAGTATATTTTCACTTCTTCCCTGAATTCCTCTTTGTTCACTTGCCATTTGAACCCACTCTCTCACACCTCTGACCCGTTCACGCTCAGTCTCGCCCAACCATTCTCCTCTAGGATTGCTCTCATGTGTTATACTAGAATGATCATTAATCCCAGCCTCCATCCCCCGTGCAATCTGTCTCACTCGTTCCCTCTCAACTTCACCAAGATCAGGAGATTCTTGTCTACTAGAATGACTTTGATCATCTTCACTATACCTTGCATCCTCGACACTCTCTTGATTTTCACCTTCTCTACCATCAGAAACAGTATCATTTGAAACATCCGTACTAGTATCAACACTCCTTTCTTGCCTTAATTGTTCCATAACGGTTTCCCGGGCGCGATTAATCAAGCGTTCATCCTCCAACTCCCGCCACATTTGCAGGATAGAAGGAGGCCGAGAAGTCTGCCTTTCGACACTCCCTTGCCTCCTTGAAGTAGGAGATTGAGATTCATTTAGAAAAGAAGGAACATGCATGGAAACAGCATGTAACCCTGCAAGAGCCATTAACTCAGACTCCAGGTTCCTTCTCTCAATGGTTGTAATTATCTCCTCGGCTTGTTGGATCAAAGTCCTCGAATGTCTATTATGTCTTCTCCTTGCAGCAGAAGACTCCGGAAGATCATCCCCCTCGAGATCTGAACGGCGCCTTCTATGAACGAGATGGTCAGCATCTTCCTCATCACCCTCTGTATTATGTGGAGAGCTGCAAGATGCAACTGGCATACATTCATCCAAATGACCGCGCATTAATTCCTCCAGGCCACACTCAAACTGAGAACGATGGGATGCAGCAGTTTGAGGCTTTTGCTGAAAATCTGTCGTCTTCGCCCCTAATTATAGTGCACAAAAATCACCTTCTTCACGTCCTCACACCAACACAGCGGAAACCTCATAATCTCTACCGATAAAACACACACACAAAACTTCAATCAATTTGCAGAAACACAGTCATCTCATGACAAACGACACAAAAACTCAACCAAATTAGATCATATAACAGCCTAGAATGCTGGCTTGACACAAGACAAGTGAAAAATCAAAGGGCTACGATAACAAGAAATTTTGTTTGCCTAAAATTAGGCAAAATGATCAAAATTTGGTACGACAATGAAATAAAATGAAAGACTAGTCGTGATTAAATATCCAAGTTAAGGCAAAACCGAAACGGAACTGATGAAGATTGAAAGAAGAAACGAAACATACCTCAGGACTTCAGGAGCACTTCTGGTTCTTACTATTTCTTCTTGTGTTAGATAAAAGGGGGAAACATCACTGCCCTAATTGGTTGAATAGATCCAAAAAAGAGAAAGCAAAAAGGGCAAGAAACAAAATTGAAACGGTCTACTCTAATTGGAAGTTGGGAATTTCAAATTGATTCTACGACGACAAGGAACTGTGTAAGAGACAAATCCTTATCTATAAAAACACCTACATTATACGGAGTATTTTTTTGTTGGAAAAATTTGTACCTAGTTATAAAAATAAAAATACAATCACCTACTTTATAATATTCTATAAACTACCCATTATATTATGTAATGATTAGTTTAAAAATATTGTAAATTTATAAATATTTTTCAACCATACCTACCCCTAACCTTAGGTAAACTCTTTGAAAACCGCTCAGTTTTTATAAACGTCTTCAATAACTTATTTGATTCAACATAGAAGAGATAGTAAATCGAAACAGTTTTTCGTGGTAGCATGTTTCATAACCGTTGGTCGCAATTGAACACGAAAAGCACAATATATGAGAAGAAGTGTCAGATTTTTAATCAAAAATAAATAGGACGCAAAAACAAGGATCGATAATGGCGTCGAAATCATATTAATTTTGGATTCAAAACTAGGATAAGGTTTAACTTTAGGGTTTCGACACAATAAAGCTAGGTAATGAGTATCATTCTCATTGAACAAACAACACATGTTAGGTTTTGGTCTGTTTTGATTTGTTTCGGTGATAGTTTTGATTCGTTTTACTTCTATGTTGTATAGCCGATAGTGTGTGTATCATTGATTTCTTTAGTTTTGTTGGAGTTTTCACTGTTTGGGGTGTTGATGACAACAACAACACTCTTGTTTTAACGTATTGGTGATAACACCACCACCCTTGTTTTTGGTAATTGAGATGTTGATGACAGTACCAACACACATAATTTGGTATTTGGAGGTGTTGATGACAATATCAACACCCATAACTTTGGCGTTTGAGTATTGATGACAATATCAACACCCGTGATTTGGTGTTTTGGGGTGACAATAATAACACCCTTGGTTTGGTGTTTTGGCGTATTGATGACAATATTAACACTCATAGTTTGGGTGTTGGTGATATTGATGATAGTACATACACCCTTGTTTTTGTGTTTGGAGATGTTGACGACGATACAAACAATCTTGTTTGTGTGCTTGAAATGTTGATGACAACAACACCAACACCCTAGGTTGGGTATTTGAGTGTGTTAGTGACAACACAAATACCTTGGGTTTGGGTGTTTAGGGTTGATGACGGCACCAACACCCCATTTTAGTGTTTGGGGTGTTGATGATAAGACTAACACCAAGTGTTTGGGAACATTAAGATCTTGATGACATCAAAGAGGTATCAATCGGGTCATCTCGGATTTGGGTCATTTTGTGGGTTAGCACGTCATTTGGGTTTGTTAGGTCGGGTCAAAATGGTTCATGGTTATTACGGGTTGTAGATCGAAATGGGTCAATTCAATCGGGTTCAATCGGATTTTGGCTTTGTTTAGGCTTTGAATTTGTTTGGGTTTCAGGTTCATATGGATCGAGTTAATGCGGGTCGGGTACACATGGTTTTGGATTCATTCGGGTTAGCACATGTTCATGCAATCATGCATGTGTGGATTTTTATTAAATGGGTTGGATGTTTTTGGAATTCATCTAATATAGACCGGACTTGTTCCAGTTTTGTATTAATGCATGACATGTTTATTTTGGTGGGTATGGTTGGATTTATTTAAAATTATTTTTTAAATAATGAGTGATTTTTTTAAATTATAATTGTAATATATTGATCTCATATCTTATCATTGATATTTAAAATAACAAAGTGAGAATTCACCTAAGGGTGGTAGTTTCACCCGCACCCGATGGATATCTAAATCACTTGACACACAAAAGCGGTAAAAACCTGAAAATCCTATACGGGTGAATTTATGGTGAAGGTCTTTCACTCATCACCTAACCCGATACATCCGAAATATATTGAATTTTGTATATTTAATCTTAAAATCACGAAAATATGGTTATTTTTTTTATTGTTGTTTACGTTATAATAACATTTTTAAATAACCATTTTTTTCATTTTAGGGTTAGTGCGTTATATATACCAATAGGGTTGATATAGTATATTAACTTTTCCATAAACATTTTTATTTAAAACCTTTAGTAACGAGATTCCATTAACGAGCAAATTTGGAGACAAGTTAGAGACGAAGTCCGTGGTATACGACGGGAGACGAAGACGGAGACAAAGACGACGTGAGTGAAGTGAAGAAAAATTAAGGCCTTTATTGGATATGATTGGAGTTTAGAAACCGAGGAGTTTTAGGTGGTACTAGGACCGAGGAGTGTATATTACGGCCAATCTATCAATAAAGTTGTGTGAAGAGTTCAAGTCCTTGTTGGTTGTGTATTGGCAAGGCAAGTGGTTTTAGTCTTTATTGGCTAATGGGTCAGTTAGGGTTTCCACTCTAAATTATAAGGAAGTGTAAAAGGATGATTATTGATGAATTTGATAACATATAATTATACACACACATAAGATGCGTATCATATAGGAGAGATAAAGATCTCATAAGATATTAACTAACAAGCCTATGGATAAGATCGAATCTTTGCGGATATACCCTCTCAAGTAAAGCGACCACTTGTAAGTTGCAATTTGTTGATCAATGATTGAAATCTTGCACATTCCAACAGATTTGTAATATGTCTGCAATATGATCTTTGGTTGAGACAAAATTGACCCGGAGATACCCTTGTTGAACTTGTTCTCCAACAAAGTGATAAGCCAGTACTATGTGTTTCATACGAGAGTGAAAGACCGGGTTTGCATTGAGACTTGTTGCACCTATATTGTCACAATAAACAACCGGTACATTCCTTGTTGGGGCAGGAAGTTCATCCAGAAGATTGTGTATCCAAAGTAATTCAGAGGCAGTATCAACAAGAGCTTTGTATTCGACCTCTATTGAAGATCGAGCGATAGAATGTTGCTTGCGCGAGCTCCAGTAAATGGGATTACAACCATAATAAACAATGTAACTAGTTGTGGAGATGTAGTCCGATTTATCCCCTGCCCAATCTGCATCTGAAAAAGCATGTAGATGTGAGATAGTTGAAGATGATAGATTTATACCGAGATAAATCGTGTTAGAGAGATATTGAAGCATACGTTTTAGAGCACTCCAATGAACTATAGTTGGCGGATGCATAAACTGATATAGTTTAATGTAAGAGCCTTAGTCTTTTGGACCGGGTTTGTCTTAGCCGAGATTTAGCTTTGGCCGAGATCGACCTTAGCCGCCCCAGCGGGTTCCCGCTCCCACGGCTCAGGGAACCACCCCACGGTTTCTTGCGGCTGCAGCCGACTTTGTTGACTCTTGACCCGTGCTTTACTCTTTCCTCTTCTTATTCTTACCTTGGCTCGTGATCAAGGGTTTCCATCTCATTTCCCAGCTACCTTACGTCCTTCTTGCTTCTCCCTTCTCCCTCCTTGATCTTGTGTTGATTTCTCTTTGAGTTTGGAAGAGAATTGATGTGAGTTTGATGATGTTGATGATGGACGTTGTTGTTGCTGAGCCTGGAAGCCAACTGTTGTGTATGTTGATCTTCCTGGCAGCCTAGGACCACAAGTGTGGTAAGTGATCTTGCTTCTTTTTTTTCCTTTCTTTGATTCCATCTTCCTTAGCTTAGGATTAGATGTATGTATAGATGTATGTTGATGTGGGTTGTGTATGTATATGGTTGTATGTGGCTTTGGAATGGAGAAGACGTGATTTGATCACGCGAAGAGTGAAAGAGAAGACGAGACTCTACGTTCTGCGGAGTCGCCTCCCCTGCGCCTCAGCGTAGCCGCCCCTGCGGGTGACTTGTCACCGCGCCCGTGGCCAGAAGCCGCCGCCCCTGCGGGATCCGTGTCACAGCGCCTGCGCTTGCCTGCGGCCGCTGTCACCGTGCCTGCGGCCGAGCATTGCCGCGCCTGCGGGTTGCCTGTTCCGCCCCTGCGTCTTTCCGTCACGCAGGTGCGTCTTGTCCCGGGTCTACCTAGAGTTGGGTAGATCATTCCCTTTCCTAGTATGAGCGGTTTAGTAGCATGATAGGTACGTATATGAGGATAGAAGGAGGTTGATCATGTTATTGTTTATGCCGGTTATGGCTTTGAGGTTTACGAGTTAGGATACGATCCTTATGGATCCCTTGGGTCTAGGTGTGACCCTTATTATGGATATGAGTTTGATATATGTTATGCCTTGTCACTAGGCAGTGTTGATCTCCAGAGTTGGAGCCGATTGGGTTTGAGACTTCCGAGGTTGAGGTAAGTCCATAGGACTTACTTAGCTGCCATCCCTATATTGGATGTGTTCATGAGTGGTGTTTGATATGTGATTGATAGCTTGTGAGGATTGTTTATTACCGACCTATGGTTTAGTGACTGCCCATTGTAGGGCCGTGACAGCCTTGCCCACTCATCCCTATGGGAGACTGGGAGGTTCTCTGCGGAACATCCAAATCTGGTACACGGAACGGGCACTGTCTCCACTCCTTCAGGGTACACGGAGGAGTCGTCCCGGTTGACCACTCCAGCTGGCATTACCACCGAGAGGCGAGGGTTATATTCCTCGTGTCACATATATTAATATTGATATTTATTTATACGATTTGAGTGTTGGACTATATTTATAAAGATGATAAACTGGTAAATGTGTGATATGATGATGAGGTGTTTAGTATTTCTGACGTGTGCTTGTGCTTATGCTCATCCATATATGTGTATGATTAGTTAACGGTTTTATACCGTGTTGTAGATCTTATACAGGTTAGGAGAACTGCAGAGTGATCCAAAGTGGGTGATCCGCTGAGGGCTCCGTACACTGGGTTGTCCTCGTGGGATATGGGATCTTTTGACTATGTATATGTTATGTTTTGTTTGTACTCAGCAACACGTTGTATAACCTTTTGATACTTTTATATCAGTTTGATGTTTTGTATTTAATCTATTGGTGCCTTGTTGTAAGATTCAGTGAACTTGTTGTCAGGCTAGGGTCAGGATCCATTGTGAGATCCTAGCCTAGTAGCACCTCAAGTCCTACGGATTCGGGGTGTTACAGTTTATTGACAGAGAAGCAAACATCAGGCCTAGTAAGACCAAGATATTGCAGACTTCCTACTATCGTTTGATAGTCAGTTGGTGTAGTTAGAAGATCAGTTGCCTCACTATGAGGATTATCAGATGGAGATAATGGTGTTGAAACAGTTTTGACCACATCCATTCTTGCACGTTGTAGAAGATCCCTAATGTACTGTCTTTGTGACAAGAACATACCAGTGGAGGTAGGCAGCACTTCAACACCCAAAAAATACGATAAGTTACCTATATCTTTGAGTGAAAATTTAGAAGATAACGCCATGATTAATCTGGAAATTGAGGAATCCGAGCTTCCAGTAATGATGATATCATTAGCATAGACCACAAGATACAATTGATCTGCCGACTTGGAATGTACAAATAAAGATGCATCGGCCACTCAATTTGTGAAACCAAGCTGCAAGAGGTAGTATTTGAGAGCATTGTATCAAGCTCTCGGTGCTTGTTTCAAACCGTAAATTACTTTATTTAGTTTACAGACATGAGTAGGATACCTTTCATCCGCAAAACCTGGAGGTTGACTCATATAAACACATTCTTCAAGCTTTCCTTGTAGAAACGCGTTGTTTACATCCAATTGTCAGACCTTCCACTTGTTTGAAATTGCAATCGACAAAACAAGATGAATTGTCACTGGTTTCACCACAGGTTCGAGTGTTTTTGTGTAATCTGTAATCCCAGCTGGGTCTTTGGTGAAAGCCTTTAGCCACCAATCTTGCCTTGAAACGACCGAATCTGGGAGGTATTTGATTCGGAATACCCATTTTGTTGCCGACCAAATTATCATCTTCAATCTATGGCACCAAGTTCCATGTTTGATTTACAACGAGAGCATTGTACTCTACCTGCATAGCCGCCCTCCAATCTAGTGAACTAAGGGCTTGGGTAATCGTTCTAGGTTCGGTTGGATAGGGACTATTTAGGGTAGTTGAGAGATTGAGTTTCTAGATGGGTTTCTTGACATTGTTTTTGGAGCAAGTGATTATCCCAGGGCATGAGACAAGCAGAGAAGGCGAGGGTAAACTATTTTTAGGAATGGGTAGTGTGGGATTCGGATTTTGGCTTGAGGCTGTAACGCCCGGAATTTTATTCCGGACTTAGAGCGCCTTGTAGATCTTCCCGTAGGCCGAGATGCCGAGTGCCGGATTTATTCATAAGAAAATCCCGAGCCGACTCGTCGTTTTTCCTTTTTTCCGCGTTCCGACCCTTCGTTCCGGGTTAAAATGACAAGGGGTCATTTCCGACCCCTCGGTCCGTGGGGAGGACAAGAGGTCAGCTGACCCCTTGGTCCCCTCACCCCTTTTCAGCCAATGTCCCCCTCTCTCTCCTCCCTTGCTCACTCTCACGTCATTTCTTTCCTTCACTTTCTTCTCTTCTCTTCTCTTCTTCCATTGTTGATTGAGGAGCTTGCATGTGTGGACTGCAGAAGGATAAGTGCAGATCAGGTGTGGTAAGTCTCTTTCCTTCCTTCCTTTCATTCCTCTCCATGGCTGCTCACCCTTTTTCTTCTTCCCTCCTTCATCCATGGCCATGGATGAAGCTTTGAGAGGTTTTCACTCAAGTCCTTTGCATGCATGTGTTCTTAGCACGATTAGGTCGAGGAGAGATGCGTAAGACCAGTGGTGGGTGTTTGGAGAAGATCCAGCAAGAGAAGTAGGACTTTGGAGCCAAGGATCCACGATCGAAAACGAAAAGACGACGTTCTGCACAGAACCCGCGGGGCGGATCTTCACGAACGCGGAGCAGCCAGCCGCAGGGGCGGCTCAACACGGCCGCGTGTGCTGCTCGGCACGGCCGCAGGGGCGGCGCCAGACACACGACTCCGGACCACCGCGGGTGCGACTCCTGGTTCCGCGGGGGCAGCTTCTGTATTCCGCAAGGGGCGCCAACTAACTCCGCGGCTGCGGTTTCTGCAACAGTAGGCTTCTCCTCTCCTTTCCTCTCCGTTCCTTCCTTAGTATTGTTGTTGAATCATGTTAGTAGCATGCCTAGGATGGATCTAGAGTAGCCTGAAATGCCACTTAGTGGTTGTGAAATTATGAGCCCTAAGGCTCGATATAGTTGATGGATATGAGCATGTGAGCATGATGGACCTTCTAGGCTAGCTTGTTCCTCCTTGGTTGAGGATTAATATCTTGTGAGGTTATAAACTATTGTGAGCTGCTTTCATGTGTGGAGAGTGCGGTAAGTACTTGGGACCTAGAATGCATTCCTAGCTTGAGGGTTAGGTGATCTTGCTTTGATCACTAGAGTGAAGTCTAAGACTTCTTGAGCGTGAGTATGTATTGATATGCATATCTCTTGTGAGAAGGTTGTGGGCTTCCTCCTTAAGGAAGCAAGAGTGTGGTGACTTGGGTTTGGTGACGAGGTAAGTCTCCGGACTTACTTAGCTCGTATTTTACGTATTAGCATTGATGTGTGTTTGGTGGTGTGTGTTTATGTTATTACAACTAAACCGGTAATTAGGACCACCGACCTTATATATTTTGGCCCAAGTGTATGATAACGAGCGGTGACAATCATCTGCCTAGCCCTGCGGGAAGTCTAGGAGGTTCTCGGCGACTAGCCCGGCGGGTTAGATGGTCGGGTGCATCCGTACCATTCTTTGCCGGTAAGTAGGGACCGAGGCGAGACCACGGTGGTCTCGTGTCACAAACCGAAGTTGAATTAGAACGGGATATGACTTAATAATAAAAAGATAATAAACCGGACTTGTGCCTTTATGTTATGTGATATGTATGTGTTTGTGCCTTCGCCTCTTTTCTAGTGCTTCGAATATGAGCTAACGGTTTTAAACCGTGGTTGTAGATGACTTGCAGGTTAGGGACGCCGCCCGAGTGAGGTGGAGGAGTAGACAACCGGGGTCTCCGTACATTATAAGACAGGGACGTTTTTGGGTTGCGTTTCGTTTGTAGGGTTATGTGTTCGTATCTTCGGTTGTGGATGTTGTTGCACGATTTAGACTTTCGTATCGGAGTTATGTTGTTTTGAGGACTCGGCTGAGTTTCCACCTTGTAGTCTTTACTTTTTGGTTTTCGCATACATTAAAAACGTTTTGAGTTTCGCCTTTATTTGTGCCTGTTGAAATGTCCGGTGAAATTGTTGTCAAGCTAAGGGTCGGGACCCATTGTGAGGTCTCGCCCGTAGCATCCCGAGTCCCGCGGATTTGGGGTGTTACAAAAGTGGTATCAGAGCCCTAGGTTTGACAACAATGGCATTCGCAATATTTTTAAAGGCCGAATGAGGGATAAACAGAACCCACACGGGTTCTGACTTTTCGTTTTCAAAATCATGTGCATGAGTCGGATTTGGGTTAGAATGTACGGGGACCACCACTCCTTCCGCAAACCTCGGCGACATAGATCTCTAGATTAGGAGTATGTGTATATTAGTATAGTTATATATATAATATATGACTTAGGATGTTTGTTGATTTGTATGTACCTAGCTACATATGTGGCCTTAGGATGTTTGGGCTTGTATGCCTTGGATGTATTTTGTGATTATGCTTACCTTATGCCTTTTAGAAGTTTTATTACCGAGATAGTAAGTATTACCTATGTATTTATACATAAGTAAACTCCATACGCTATTAGATAACACGTACGAGAGCTACCGCTTACGTAGGACCCTCCAGGGTAGACCCCCTCTTTCTCCTACCGTCCCGAGACGGGGACGAGTAGGAAGACCTCCAGGCGCGAGGATCGGGGACATATTCCCATTGCGGACCCGCCAGTTGTGGATCCACCAGTAGTTAAGGTTCCCGTAGAGGACGTCACCGAGAGCATCGTTCCCGAGGCTGGGGATAGGACCGTTGGGGTCCGGGCGCAAAATTCTCCATCTTCCAGGACCAGGGGAGCGTCCATTGGAGCTACCGTGTTTGAGGACTACGTACGACGAGAACAATGGAGATGACAAACTTAAGTTCTTGAGAAGACGCGTGGACAACTAACGATGCGAATCGAGGAGGAGATGGGTGCATTCTAACAAGGTTAAAGGCGGTGTTCCATCACGAGAAGTGAAACTTTCCTTAGACGCTCCTAAGATTTGGAGTCAAGATGAGAACGTGATCGAACCAAGTGTGAAAGATGTAAGATACCGTAAGTTAAGCTTACGAGGTACCATTAAGTGAAGAGTCACCATTACGAGAGTTATGAGAAGAATGGCAAGGTGGAGATTTACGTGGAGTTGATCGGTTTCCGTTATGACGATAAGGCGAAGAAACGCCAAAAGGAAGGAAGTATGTATAAATGGTGACCTAAGAAGATGAGAGCAACACGTGGATGCTAACTAATGTTAGAGATTTTTAAGAGACGCACTTACAAGATATCATGAAGCGCGGTTAAGCCTATGAAGGCGAGTCATGTGACTCAAAAACGTCGAGAAGGGTATATTTATCTCGCTGAAGGAAAAGAAGCGTGGAATGAAGAATGAGCTATCGGAGTTTAAGGTAGAGTACCCGAGAGGGGTAGCCTTCATGAGAATGGTAACATGGAAGCATAGAAGAATGGTAAGTCATTGACTGGGAGAAGGTCAGTTATCAGCTAATTGGTGACAACCGAGAACGCGCATGTGCGAGTGGTCTATGGATGAGTGTGGGGGAGAGTAACCAGGTTATGGGACCATAAAGGAACGGTAACAAGAACTTGGATTATATCTTAAACTCTTGATTTGAAGTTGTTAGGGAGAACACTAGTTGCGAAAAGAGAGACCGTTATCTCCATTTGTACATCGATTACAATAAGCCGAACAAGATTACAATGAAGAACAAGTACCCCCTTACCACGTATAGATGATCTACTCGACCGGTTGCAAGGGTCGGTGGTCTCTTCTAAAATCGAGAGTTAAGGTTTGATTGTCACCAATTGAGAAGTCGAGACTGGGGTAGTGCAAACATGGCACTCTGGACAAACCATGGTCAATACGAGTTGTAGTGATTCCATATGGGCTTACTAATGCCCGAATAAGACATTTTTGGTCCACTCTCGAAGAAGAGAGAAGTTGTATGACCAGTTGTCTCGGGATGACAACCCCCGAAGGATGTGAGAGAAGTTACAAGTTTTCTTGGATGTGCTGATCATTACCGGATTTGTGGAGAGATTTCCAAGTAACACCATCTATGGCTAACCTACTCCGGATGACGATGAATATTGAGTGGGACAAAAATGGATAATGGAGTTGTTGAGAGTTAAGAGGAGATTCATTGGTGCAACTGTTTTGAAATTTGCCTCGAGGTATGATCGGTTTAAAGTGTACAAGTGATTCTTCAAGAATGGTCTTGATTGAGTATTGAGAGACGATGCAAAAGTTATAGCATTACATGTCTCGTTAGTAGGAACAATGTAAAGCAAAGTATTTCCATCGTTACTTAGAACTTGCAACGAGAATTGAGGAAATGTAACATCAAAGTGTGGGTTGACAAGAGCCAAAGCCAACGGTGTAAATTGGAGGTTTGATCTTCTTTGTTAGAGACAAGCAAAGAAGAAACATAATGGAAATGTCGTAGTGAGAAAGACCCGAGAAGGAAGTTGAGTTTCGATACATCGGACCTTTTTGAGATCTTAGCGCAAGTTAGGAAAGTGTTTTACCAGCTGGCATGACCGCCGAGAGTAGAGGGTGTTCACCGGCGTTTCAAGTGTATCAATCGAGAGAGGAGGACTTGCCGAAGACGGCGTTCAGGACGAGATACGGCCATTACGAGTTCGTCGTGATGCCATTTGAGCTCACGAATGCGCCGTCTTCATGGAGTTGATGAACGGCATCTTCATCGACTTCTTGGACCAGTTCGTGGTAGTGTTTATAGACGACATCTTAGTCTACTCTCGGAGTAGGGAGGAGCATGAGGGACATCTGAGGACGGTGCTTCGAGTCTTCCAGGATAGAGAGCTTTACGCTAAGCTCTCTAAGTGCGAGTTTTGAATGTCCGAGGTGGTTTTTTTTGGGGGTCATATAGTTTCCGCCGAGGGTGTCATGGTTGACCCCGGCGAAGATAGAGTTTGTTTCTCATGGCCGCCTCCTAGGACGGTCAAGGAGGTGCGCAGTTTCTTGGGCTAGCGGGATACTAACGCCGTTTTGTTGAGGGTTTCTCCGTGATTGCGCGACCTCTCACTTCCTTGCTGAGGAAGTCTACCACGTTCGTCTAGTCCAAGCCTCGTCAGCGCAACTTCGAGGAGCTGAAGAGGAGGTTGACCTCCGCTCCTTCTGTTAGCCCAGCCTGAGGGCGTAGAGGCTTTTGTAGTGTATAGTGACGCCTC
Source organism: Fagopyrum tataricum (assembly GCA_002319775.1). Classification (NCBI taxonomy): domain Eukaryota; kingdom Viridiplantae; phylum Streptophyta; class Magnoliopsida; order Caryophyllales; family Polygonaceae; genus Fagopyrum; species Fagopyrum tataricum. The sequence goes on along the minus strand of CM008280.1, from coordinate 15,273,917 downwards.
CAAGATAGGATTGGGGTGCGTTTTGATGAAGAGGGTAGGGTTATTGCGTACGCTTTTCGGTTATTGCGTACGCTTTTCGGCAGCTGAAGCCATACGAGGAGAATTACCCTACCCATGATCTTGAGTTAGCGGCAGTGATTCTTGCCCTGAAGATCTGGCGACATTACTTGTACGGGGCTACGTGACAGATCTTCACAGACCATAAGAGTCTGAAGTATATATTCACTCAGCGGGAGTTGAATAACCGCCAGAGGAGATGGTTGAAGCTGATTAAGGACATTGACTTAGAAATTTTGTACCATCCGGGGAAGGCGAACGTAGTCGCCGATGCTTTGAGTAGGTGGACACCTCGAGAGGAGGCTATAGCTCGGCTTACGGTTCAGTCACAGTTGCAGAGAGATTTAATAGAGTTGGAGTTGGATATCCGGTTCCCGGATACGGACTGTTGTTTGTCCGAGTTAGAGGTACTACCTGACCTGTCCGGAGAGATCCTGCAGAAGGAGGAGGGATGCCCATTTTGATGAGGATCCGGGAGAGGATGTCCCGAGGAGAGGCACCGCAGTTTATCACAGGAGCAGACGGGCTATTGAGACGCCAAGGACGTATTTGTGTACCGTCGGATCAGGGGTTGAGGGAGCGGATTTTGCATGAGGCACATTCCACACCTTACTCGGTGCACTCAAGCACGAGTAAGATGTACCAGGATATTAGGAGATCTTATTGGTGGGGCGGGCTCAAGCCCGATGTAACTAGATATGTGGCCCGATGCGCGACCTGCCAGCAGGTCAAGATCGAGCACCAGAGATGGAGGAGAGCTTCACCCACCGCCCGTGCCACAGTGAAAGTGGGAGGACATACCCACAACTATTAGATTGTGAGATTACATGGAATACCGAGGACCATCATCTCGGACAGGGACGGGCGTTTTACCGCGAGGTGCTGGCACGCGCCAATCGGGATGGCACCGTATGAGGCATTGTATGGACGGTGCTGGCACGCGCCATTTCCGACATGTGTGTCATCCGGTCTCGTGTACGGGTAGTGCAATGCAAGGTTTTCGAGATTTGTTGTTACATGGAGACTTGCACCGCTATGGTTGGTGAGTTTGGTTGGTTGTAGCAACATTTTCTTGTGGGTTTCCTGGGAATCAAATAGAGGGTGGTGGTTCTATTGTCGAATGAAGAGCACGAAAGGTCCTGCATTGATTCAATACATGCCCTACGACTCGACACCACTTCCATCGACCTTTAAATGGTTTTGGGCCATTGGAAGGTTGGTTTGCAGGCTGGTTTGTTTGAAACTAAGTTGGTTTGGACTCTGGAGGTATTTGTTGTAGGATTATTGGAAAACCAAGTAGGTAGAGTAGTCTTACCATTGTTGCGTCTAAAATTGGTCTGAGCAATGAACGCCGTTGCTGGAACTAAGGCCTACTTCTCCTTGTTTTTGAGCATGAGTTCATGGTTTATTAGCTTCTCGTGCAAAGCTTTGAAACTGATTGCGGCATCGTGAGCATTGATCGCATGGACCACCAGCTGATATGCTTCATCTAAGCCTCGAAGAACATAGTCTGTTAAATCTTCCTACTGTACATGTGAGTCTAGTGGCGCTAGGAGGTTTTCTAAGGATCATAGTTGTTGGAGATAAACAGTAAAGTTGCCATTTCCCTTCAACACAAATCATAAAACGATCCTTAACCTATTTCACGTGTCCTCGAGAAGGATTTCCGTACGTCTACTTCATCGTTTGTCAAACCCCGTTGGAGGTTGTGTCCACTGCCACAAAAGAGACCACTTCAGTTGAGAGTGTGCGAGTAATGCCCCGTAAACCAGCTTATACCGTCTGATATATGTAACACCCCAAATCCGTAGGGCTCGAGGTGCTACTGGGTTAGGATCTCACAATGGATCCTGACCCTAGCCTGACAACAAGTTCACTGAATCTTACAACAAGACACCAATAGATTAAAACAAAACATAAAACTGATATATATATATATATATACATATCAAAAGGATGATACAGAGTACTGCTGAGTACAAAGTCAAACAGAAATCCGTACAATAATAATAACCCAAAATCCCACGATAACGCCCAGTGTACGGAACCCTCAGTAGATCACCCCTCTGGATCACTCTGCAGCTCTCCTAACCTGCAAAGGATCTACAACACGATATAAAACCGTTAGCTAACCATACACATATATAAGAAGATGCTAGAGCACAATCACATATCAATAATATTAACACTTCATCAAGAGTATATAAATCGTTATATATAAATATACGTGACACGAGGAGTATATATAACCCTCGCCTCTGAGTGCAATAGCTAGCTGGAGTGGTATCAACGCACTTTCCCGTATACCATATGGAGTGGTAGGTGCCCTTCCCGTATACCAGAACTAACTAGCTTACAGAGAACTTTCCAGACTCCACTACTGGATGAAAGGTAAGTTGTCACAGCCACTACAATGGGCGGTCAATATAACATAGGTCGGTGACCATCATAACGCATGCTATAAAGCATATAACAAACACCACTCATGCACACATCCAATATAAGGATGACAGCTAAGTAAGTCCTATGGACTTACCTCAATCTCAGAAGTCATATCACTACAATCAACCCTCACTCAGGTGCACTCCAAACTGGAGGACAACACGACCTGTACAAGGCATACGTATATATATGTCAAACTCCTATCACACAAAGGGGTCACACCTAGACCCAAATGATCCATAAGGATCATATCCAACTCGTAAACCTCAAGGCCGTAACCGGCATATCTATATCATACTCATCAACATCCGATACCTAGTATGATACTAGTTCCCTCATACTAGGAAAGGAAAGGAGCTACCCAACCATGGGTAGTCCCGGGACAAGACGCACCTGCGTGATCAAAGGACGTAGGAGCGGATTAGACAACCCGCAGGCACGGCAGGGATCAGCCGCAGGCGCGGTGACACGGGACGCAGGCAACACAGGCAAGGCGCTGGCGCGGGCGCTGCGGCACGGCTTCCGCAGGGGAGGCGGCTTCTAGGCACGGGGGCGGCGTTTGTGCAGAACGTGAACCCGCGGCTTCTCTTCGGCTCTTCACGTGATCAAATCACGTCTTCTCTCATCCAAAACCACACACATACATATACATACACATTCCAACATTAACCAACATTCAAATCATCTAATCCTAAGCTAAAGAGATGGAATCAAAGAAGAAGAGAAGGAGAAGAAGCAAGGAACTCACCACACCTGTGGTCCTAGGCTGCAGGGAGAGGTCACACACATCAGTAGCTGGCTTCCAAGCTCAGCATACACACATCCATCATCAACAACAACCACAAAACACAACTCTCAAGCAAAACTCCAAGGAGAAACAAGAACAAGATCACAGGAAGGGATGAAGAAGCAAGAAGGACGTAGGAAGGGCTGGAGAAGTGAGGAAGGTAACCCTTGCTCAGCAAGGAAAGGAAAGAAGTAAGCAAACGGTAAAGCACGGGTCAAAGGAGTCAACAAAACCGGCTGCAGCCGTCGGAAACCGTAGGGGCGGTTCCTTGAGCCGCAGGGGTGGAAACCCGCAGGGGCGGCAGTCATGCCCGCGGGTGCGGAAAGGCCAATCTCGGCTAAGGACCAAAACTCGGTCCGAAAGAATAGGGCTCTCACATCTCACCCCCTAAAAATAAGTTTCGTCCCGAAACTTGCAAAGTCCTGAAACCACTCGGACTCAAAAGCCGAGGTAAAACTCTCTATAACCTCAAACATAAGCATGGAGGAACTCATCCACTCCAGCAACCAACTATACTATCCAGGGCATAGAGGAAAACCATCTCTAGCCAAACCATAAACATATCACAAGGCATAGAGGAATCACATCTCTGGCCTTATCATATCCAAAACAGAAAGGCATAGAGGAAGAACATCTCCAGCACTACCATGTCCATCAAAATAGCATGGAGGAAAGAACCATCTCCAGCTAAACCTATCATATCTCAATAGCATGGAGGAAAGAACCATCTCCAGCTATAAACAAGAATCATACTAGCACAACAAGATCTAATAAGATCATAATCACATCAAAGCTAGTATGAAAATAAACACATCATAGCATATAAGCATATAAGCACATAACACTCACCAGGGCAGTACTAAGACCTACTCGGTGATACTACTGGTGCATTTAACTCAGCATAGAACTCTGGATAGTTCCTCTGGATACTATCCTCAGTCTCCCATGTAGCCTCATCAGGTCCTTGTCTCGACCACTGTATCCTCAACATAGGAATGTCCTTCGAACGCAGACGTCTCATACCTCGTTCTAGGACTGCAATAGGGTGCTCAACAAAAGTGTGGTACGGCTCAACCACCAAGTCATCATAACTCACGATGTGTCTCGGATCTGGTATGTACTCCCTCAGCTGAGACACGTGAAATACAGGGTGAACACCCTCTAATCTCGGAGGCAAGGCTAATCTGTAAGCTGCGCTCCCAACCCGATCCAAAATCTCGAACGGTCCGACATATCGGGGGCTCAACTTCCCCTTAATGCCAAAACGCCTAACACCTCGTGTCGGGGACACTCTCAGCCACACATGGGCTCCAACTCTGAACTCTAGAGGTCTACGCCTCCTATCAGCATAAGACTTCTGACGGCTCTGTACAGTCAGCATACGCTCTCTAATCAATGCTACTCGAGCCTTATCATCCTGAATCTGATCAGGTGCTAAACCACTAACACTGCTCTGTTCATCCCAACATAATGGGGTACGACATCTCTGTCCATACAGTGCCTCATATGGGGCCATCCCAATAGATGCATGCCAGCTGTTGTTGCAGGAGAACTCAACAAGTGGGAGATGATCCGTCCACACTTGCTCCCAATCCAACACACAAGCTCGCAACATATCCTCCAGCGTCTGAATGGTCCTCTCTGACTGACCATCTGTCTGAGGATGGAACGCAGTCGTGAAGTACAAACTCGTCCCCAGGGCAGTCTGAATTTGCTGCCAGAATCTCGAGGTGAATCGTCCATCTCTATCTGAGATGATCGTCCTCGGTACACCATGGAGTCTCACTATTTGCCTAGTGTATTCCTCAGCTAATCTGCTCACCGGCCACGTCTCCCTAATAGGAACGAAACGTGCCGTCTTCGTCAATCTGTCCACTATGACCCAGATGACATCAAAACTCCGGCTCAACCTCAGTCCAGTCACAAAATCCATGGTGACGTCCTCCCACTTCCTCTGTGGAACAGGAAGTGGATGGAGCTCACCTCTAGGTCTGAAATGCTCGATCTTGACTTGTTGGCATGTCGCACACTGTGCCACAAATATGGCCACATCGGGTTTCAGCCCTCCCCACCAATATATACGTCTCAAGTCCTGATACATCTTACTCGTACCTGGATGTACAGAGTATGGTGTACAATGAGCCTCCTGTAAAATCCTCTGTCTCAGCTCTGTATCAGCAGGTACACAGACGTGACCACGGCGTCTCAAAACTCCATCTGCTCCAAGCAAGAACTGTGGTGCCTCATCCCGAGACATCCTATCTCATATCCTCATCAATGTCGGGCAGGTCTCCTGCTTCTGTTGGATCTCGCCCAACATATCAGGAAGGAACCTCTAAAGTACGCAGCTGGGCATCCCCATCAGGAAACTAGATGTCCAACTCTAACCAGATCAAGTTCTCTGCAACTGATGCTGAACTGTCAGCCTCGCAATCGCCTGCTCTCGAGGCGTCTTCCTGCTCAGGGCGTCGGCGACAACATTCGCCTTCCCTGGATGGTACAAAATCTCCAGATCAAAATCCTTGATCAGCTCGAGCTACCTACGCTGGCGGTTATTCAACTCCCGCTGCGTGAAAATATACTTCAGACTCTTATGGCCTGTGAAGATCTGACATGTAGCACCATACAGGTAATGTCTCCAGATCTTTAGTGCATGAACTACCGCTGCAAACTCCAAATCATGAGTCGGGTAGTTCTCCTCATACGTCTTCAGCTGTCGAGACGCATAAGCAATCACCCTGCCTCTCTGCATCAAAACACATCCCAAGCCTAGCTTGGATGCATCACTGTATACCACAAAATCCTCAATACCCTCTGGTTGTGCCAAAATAGGAGCAGAAGTCAAACGCCTCTTCAACTCCTCAAAACTCTGCATGCTCTAATCCGACCACACAAATCTGGTAGTCTTCCTCAGCAAAGTCGTCAGTGGACGGGCAATCACAGAGAATCCCTCCACAAAGCATCTGTAATAACCGGCTAGGCCAAGGAAGCTACTCACTTCCTTGACGTTCGTCGGTGTAGTTCATGCTGCTACTGCCTCAATCTTCGCCGGATCAACCTTGATCCCCTCAGCTGATACTACATGACCCAGGAATGCTACCTCTGGCATCCAAAACTCACACTTAGAGAACTTAGTATAAAGTTCTCTATCCCGTAAAACCTACAATACAGTCCTCGTATGTCCTGCATGCTCCTCTCAACTGCGAGAGTATACTAGGATGTCATCTATGAAAACCACCACAAACTGATCCAGGAAGTCGATGAAAATACTGTTCATCAACTCCATAAAGACGGTTGGGGCATTCTTAAGCCCAAATGGCATCACTACAAACTCGTAGTGGCCATATCTGGTCCGGAATGCTGTCCTGTGCACATCCTACTCTCTCACCCTCAGCTGGTGATACCCGGAACGCAGGTCAATCCTGGAGAACACGGTCGCTCCCTGTAACTGATCTAACAAATCATCAATGCGCGGAAGTGGATACTTGTTCTTGATGGTCACCTTGTTCAGCTCTCTGTAATCAATACACAGTCTCAGCGATCCATCCTTCTTCCGTACGAAGAGGACAGGTGCTCCCCAAGGGGACACGCTAGGGCGAATAAAGCCCTTCTCAGCCAACTCCTCGTGTTGCTTCTTCAGCTCCAGCATCTCGACAGGCGCCACCCTGTATGGGGCCTTCGAGATCGGTCTCGTACCAGGCTCTAAATCGATCCCAAAATCGACACTCCTCTGAGGCGGAAAACTGGACGGCTCAACAAAAACATCTGTAAACTCACAAACCACTGGGATATCCTCTACAGCCGGACTCTCCCCCTCCTTCATGGCATAACACCAAAAGGCATCACAACCCTTTGCAATCAGTCTCGCTGCTCGTATAGCACTAATAACCATGCCTGTCTTCCCAAGGTCCCAACCCCGGAAAACCTCTATCTGTCCTAACTCGGTAGAGAGGGTAAAAATCCTCCTACTTACATCTAAAACTACAGAGTGTCTATCCATCCAGTCCATACCTAGAATGACTTCTTCATGCTCTAATGGCATGACAAAGAAGTCAACTAGTAACACACGGGTCCCTACAGAAATGGGACAACCGTGAATCTCACGGGTACCTCTGACCCTACCACCATCGGGTAACCCTATAATAAACGGCATCCCCTCCACTGTATCTAAACCAAGACGCTCTACACAGGCATCAGAAATAAAAGAGTGCGTAGCACCAGTATCAAATAAAACTCTAACAGGTAAACCATGAATCAGAATGGTACCTGTAGCAGTAGGTGCAGTTGGCTCCTCTACACTCCGCAACTCAAAAACTCGGCCCTGTGGGCCTCTGGTATCAGTGGTGCCCCCACCACGACCTCTGCCTCTACTCGGCCCAGGAGCAGATCCTTGAGTCGTAGGGCGATCTGAGACCCTTTGCTGTCCCTGAATCTGCTGCTGCTGAGGTGGCCTCTGCCCACCTCCCGCTGCACTGGCAGGGGAAGAACCCTGCTGAGATGAAGCTCCGCCCTGACGGCAGTAAACAGCTCTGTGACCTTGCCTACCACAGGTGTAGCAAGTCACTAATGGCCTCGTGCACTCGGGCCTCATATGCCCTGGATCACCACAGTTAAAACACTAACGTCTCTTCTCTGCAACCGGTGCAGATGAAGGCTGACTCTGGCGTCTCTGACCATGCCAACCACTAGCAGCACCACCAGTACCACTGGTCTGCCCTGTACGCTGCCCCTTCTCAAACCCTCCGGTCTGAGAAGCTCTCCTCTGTCTCGCCCGCTCTCGCTCATAGTCGGCGGCTCTATCCTGGTCATCCATCAAGGACTCACAATGAAATTCCTCCATATAGGCCCGGGTAGTATCCCTCAGTCTTCGGAAAAAGAGATAAACGTGCTGATCTGCAGAAGGTGCAGCTGGTCCCAGTAATGTCAGCTCCTCCTGAAACCTCCTGATGGCCTCAAAGACTGGTACATCCTCAAACTCAGCCTCAACAAAATCTCGCAGTTTCTCCCTCCTCAGTGAGGCAGGGCAGAAATGCTCTCTAATCATCGTCCTCATATGCTCATAACTGGTAACCTGACCCCATACTGATCTCCACCAGTGTTGTACCAAGTCCCGAAATAAAGTCTGAACCAGCTCGATCTGTCTGTCAGCTGGACATCGAATAGACTCCAGAGCTGAGTCTACATGCCCGATCCAGAGCTCAACCTCCAACCCCACCTTCCCAATGAAAGGGGGTACACCCATCTGATGGAATGCCTTCAACCAGGTATCTAGTCTAGGCCCTCTATTGTCCTCTAGTGCTCTAGCAATCTCAGCAACAGGTACCTGTATGTGTTTGTGCCTTCGCCTCTTTTCTAATGCTTCGAATATGAGCTAACGGTTTTAAACCGTGGTTGTAGATGACTTGCAGGTTAGGGACGCCGCCGAGTTAGATGGAGGAGTGGACAGCCGGGGTCTACGTACATTATAGGACACGGACGTTTTTGGGTTGCGTTTCGTTGTAGGGTTATGTGTTCATATCTTCGGTTGTGGATGTTGTTGCACGATTTAGACTTTCGTATCGGAGTTATGTTGTTTTGAGGACTCGGCTGAGTTTCCACCTTGTAGTCTTTACTTTTCGGTTTTCGCATACATTAAAAACGTTTTGAGTTTTCGCCTTTATTTGTGCCTTGTTGGAAAGGTCCGGTGAAATTGTTGTCAAGCTAAGGGTCGGGACCCATTGTGAGGTCTCGCCCGTAGCATCCCGAGTCCGCGGATTTGGGGTGTTACAGAGGCTAACGTAGTGGACTAATTAGATGAGGAATTGGGACAAGTAGTGAGTGGAACAGGTAATTGCGAAATGTGCCCAAGGTTCGTAGATGTTTTAACGGCTAATGTTCAAGGTAGGTTTATGGGTTGGGCTGCTGAGATATAGTGGTTGAAGTGGTTTGTGGGTCATGTTGCGTAATTGTTAAGCCAAATTTTGCTTACTCATCCGAAGGTTGTGATGTTTTATGAGTAAGTGAAGGTAATTTTCGAAATGGAATTTCATGTTCGATAAATCTCACATGATGGGAGGTGTAAATTTTTCTTGTAAATGGATCAAGACATTAATAAGCATGTTGCATTAATGATTAATACCTGATGAACACACACAAAATTGACTTAGGCGAGAGTTTATGTTGATTGTTTGGCCTTAGTCAAGGAAAACACAAACACCTGAAACTTTTCAACTTGGAATAGTTGGGGTTTGTGTTTGTGAGTTTGAAGAAAGGGGATTCATTATGATCGGCGGAATTAGGTAGGTGATTCATGAGATAAGTTGTTGTGATCACGGCATGGGGCCAATGATCCATAGGTATTCTAGAGTGAGTAAGTAAAGATAGGACCATCTCTATAATATGTTTGTGTTTACGCTCGGAGACCCCATTATGCTCCGTTGTATGTGAACATTGTGAAGGAGTGGTGAGATGTGCAATGACGGAATTACTTAAGAAACTTCGAAGAGCGATGTACTCTCCTCCATTATCGGAATATAAAATTTTTATTTTCTTATCAAAGTAATTTTCAACTAAGGAATGAAATTTGATGAATATAGTTTGTGTATCAAATTTGAACTTCAGAGGATACAACCAAGTGTAGCGAGTGAAATGATCAATAAAGACTACATAATACCGATAGCCGTCATAGGACGTAATTGGTGAACTCTAGACATCAGAAAATATGATTTCTAGAGGTGGACAAGATTGAATACTAGAATCATCGAACGACAATTTATGAATTTTATTAGTGTTACAAGAGCTACTCAATACTTGATCAAACTTCGAAAAATCTATAGAAAGTTAATTGGAAAGAATTTGAAAAACCCTAGACGACAAATGACCTAGCATATGATGCAAGGTACTTGGTGAGATACGAATGGCTGAATTCACTTGAGAAGTTGTATTTGGCCAATAGTAGAGACCATTATAGCATGGTCCTTTAAGAACTTTGGTGTTGAACGTAAGTTTATGCACATAGAAACAATTTGAAGTGAAAACTACGGCATAGTTGTAGCTTGTGTGAGTTTTGAAACCGAGATAATGTTCTTAGTCATTTCGAGAACACAAAGAACATTAGTCAGATTGAATGTATGAGATGGAGTAGACTTGACAAGAGTACCATAATGAGTAATAGATAAGCCTTTACCATTTCCGACATGTGTGTCATCCGGTCTCGTGTACGGGTAGTGCAATGCAAGGTTTTCGAGATTTGTTGTTACATGGTGACTTGCACCGCTATGGTTGGTGAGTTTGGTTGGTTGTAGCAACATTTGCTTGTGGGTTTCCTGGGAATCAAATAGAGGGTGGTGGTTCTATTGTCGAATGAAGAGCACGAAAGGTCCTGCATTGAGTCAATACATGCCCTACGACTCGACACCACTTGCATCGACCTTTAAATGGTTTTGGGCCATTGGAAGGTTGGTTTGCAGGCTGGTTTGTTTGAAACTAAGTTGGTTTGGACTCTGGAGGTATTTGTTGTAGGATTATTGGAAAACCAAGTAGGTAGAGTAGTCTTACCATTGTTGCGTCTAAATTGGTCTGAGCAATGAACGCCGTTGCTGGAACTAAGGCCTACTTCTCCTTGTTTTTGAGCATGAGTTCATGGTTTATTAGCTTCTCGTGCAAAGCTTTAAAACTGATTGCGGCATCGCGAGCATTGATCGCATGGACCACCAGCTGATATGCTTCATCTAAGCCTCGAAGAACATAGTCTGTTAAATCTTCCTACTGTACATGTGAGTCTAGTGGCGCTAGGAGGTTTTCCAAGGATCATAGTTGTTGGAGATAAACAGTAAAGTTGCCATTTCCCTTCAACACAAATCATAAAACGATCCTTCACCTATTTCACGTGTCCTCGAGAAGGATTTCCGTACGTCTACTTCATCGTTTGTCAAACCCCGTTGGAGGTTGTGTCCACTGCCACAAAAGAGACCACTTCAGTTGAGAGTGTGCCAGTAATGCCCCGTAAACCAACTTATACCGTCTAATATATGTAACACCCCAAATCCGTAGGACTCGAGGTGCTACTGGGTTAGGATATCACAATGGATCCTGACCCTAGCCTGACAACAAGTTCACTGAATCTTACAACAAGACACCAATAGATTAAAACAAAACATAAAACTGATATATATATATATACATATCAAAAGGATGATACAGAGTACTGCTGAGTACAAAGTCAAACAAAAATCCGTACAATAATAATAACCCAAAATCCCACGATAACGCCCAGTGTACGGAACCCTCAGTAGATCACCCCTCTGGATCACTCTGCATCTCTCCTAACCTGCAAAGGATCTACAACACGGTATAAAACCGTTAGCTAACCATACACATATATAAGAAGATGCTAGAGCACAATCACATATCAATAATATTAACACTTTATCATGATATTACACATTTACCCGGTTTATTATCTTTAGTAAGTCCAAACACTCAAGAGTATATAAATCGGTATATATAAATATACGTGACACGAGGAATATATATAACCCTCGCCTCTGAGTGTAATAGCTAGCTGGAGTGGTATCAGCGCACTTTCCCGTATACCATATGGAGTGGTAGGTGCCCTTCCCGTATACCAGAACTAACTAGCTTACAGAGAACTTTCCAGACTCCACTACGGGATGAAAGGTAAGTTGTCACAACCACTACAATGGGCGGTCAATATAACATAGGTCGGTGACCATCATAACGCATGCTATAAAGCATATAACAAACACCACTCATGCACACATCCAATATAAGGATGGCAGCTAAGTAAGTCCTATGGACTTACCTCAATCTCAGAAGTCGTATCACTACAATCAACCCTCACTCAGGTGCACTCCAAACTAGAGGACAACACGACCTGTACAAGGCATACATATATATATGTCAAACTCCTATCACACAAAGGGGTCACACCTAGACCCAAAGGATCCATAAGGATCATATCCAACTCGTAAACCTCAAGGTCGTAACCGGCATATCTATATCATACTCATCAACATCCGATACCTAGCATGGTACTAGTTCCCTCATACTAGGAAAGGAAAGGAGCTACCCAACTATGGGTAGTCCCGGGACAAGACGCACTTGCGTGATCAAGGGACGCAGGAGCGGAGTAGACAACCCGCAGGCGCGGCAGGGATCAGTCGCAGGCGCGGTGACACGGGACGCAAGCAACGCAGGCAAGGTGCCGGCGCTGGCGCGGGCGCTGCGGCACGGCTTCCGCAGGGGCGGCGGCTTCTAGGCGCGGGGGCGGCGTTTGTGCAGAACGTGAACCCGCGGCTTCTCTTTGGCTCTTCACGTGATCAAATCACGTCTTCTCTCATCCAAAACCACACACATACATATACATACACATTCCAACATTAACCAACATTCAAATCATCTAATCCTAAGCTATAGAGATGGAATCAAAGAAGAAGAGAAGGAGACGAAGCAAGGAACTCACCACACCTGTGGTCCTAGGCTGCATGGAGAGGTCACACACACCAGTAGCTGGCTTCCAAGCTCAACATACACACATCCATCATCAACAACAACCACAAAACACAACTCTCAAGCAAAACTCCAAGGAGAAACAAGAACTAGATCAAAGGAAGGGATGAAGAAGCAAGAAGGACGTAGGAAGGGCTGGAGAAGTGAGGAAGGTAACCCTTGCTCAGCAAGGAAAGGAAAGAAGTAAGAAAAGAGTAAAGCACGGGTCAAAGGAGTCAACAAAACCGGCTGCAGCTGCCGGAAACCGCAAGGGCGGTTCCCTGAGCCGCAGGGGCGGAAACCCGCAGCGGCGGCAGTCATGCCCGCGGGTGCAAAAAGGCCAATCTCGGCTAAAGCCAATCTCGGCTAAGGACCAAAACTCGGTCCGAAAGAATAGGGCTCTCACAATATAGGTTTGAAGCCGGATTAGGAGTAGTAGAGTTCTTCAGATTTTGTGCAGGTACTTCGATTGTTCCAAGTATGTAGCCATGGAGATCAAAGCCTTCAAGTGAAGCCATAAGAATCTGCTTCCAATTGAATTAGTTAGTAGGATTGAGTTTGATTATGTTCGTAAGGACAACAATCGTGATTGGTTTGTTGATTTTGTATGGATTAGCCAATGAAGATGCATATTCAGTCATGGCTGAGAGTTTTGTAGAGGAGGCGGATCAAGTTAGGTTGATACCATATAAGAAAGTGTAAAAAAGATGATTATTGATGAATTTAATAACATATACTTATACACACACAGAAGATACGTATCATATAGGAGAGATAAATATCTCATAAAATATTAACTAACAAGTCTATGGATAAGATCACATCTTTGGTAATATAAATCTCGTGTTTTAACTCATTTTTTTCTTTGTGATTTATCATTAGTATTGTGTACTCTTAAATATGCATTCCGTTGTCTTGGGAATTGCCTCTAGTTCCTAGTATTATTGATCTACGATCCAACAATTGGTGTCAGAGTATGTTGTTATCAATTGGGCTTTATTGGATAGGATTGGAGTTTAGAAACTGAAGAGTCTTAGAAGCTATTGGAAAGTTGGGCTTATTAACCTTACAAAAGTGCACTACTTCTATACGCATGTTTGGATATGGAGTTGGTGTTAGTCTTGTCGATGACTATGTTCACGTTGGTGACACAACGACAAGAAAATGCTTGTCACACTTTATTGACGTGATCATTTCATTATCCAAAAATGAGTACCTAATAAGGCCCAATGCAATCGATTTGTAACGACTATTGCGCGGTGGAGAGGATAGAGGTTTTCCGGGCATGTAATGAAGCATTGATTGCATGCATTGGGAGCGAAAAATTCTCCAGTAGAATGACAAGGTCACTATGCACTCGGGGATGGAAAACCAACAATTTTGTTAGAAGCGGTTGCATCATACAGTCAATGGATTTGACATGCCTTTTTAGAACATCAGGTACGTGCAATAATATTAATATTCTCTATCGTTCTCTTGTATTTGATGACTTCATGAATGATAGAGCCCCAAAGGTAAATTTTGTGGTAAATGTACATCAATACAACATGGGATATTAACTTGCTGAGGACATCTACCTAGAATGGGTGTCTTTTATTTAATCAATTTGACATTTTTACGGGGATAAAAACAAGTAGTCCGTTAAACATCAAGAGTCTACTCGTAAAGATGTGGAGCGATCTTTTGAAGTTCTTAAAGCTCGAGTTGCTATAATTCGTCATCCGACAGTCCGACACTTGTGTGGGACATAAGTTTGATTGGAAGGATTATTTATGAGAGTGTGTGTCATATTGCATAATATGATAGTCGAAGACGAAAGAGATACATATCGTCTTTACTACGATAGTTCTAAATTTGACTAGGTAGAGGAGCATGACAACCCGCAAACTACTTCACCACTCGAGATGCAATTCTTCATTCAAAATCGGGTTCGAATAAGAGACACGAGTATTCATATCACCAACTTAAAAGCGGACTTAACTGAGCATATATGACAAAAGTTTGGAACTCCAAATAATTAGTCACTTGTTACTTGTAATATTTTCAATATTCTATCTAGTGTGTAAATTTAATTTATGTAATGTTTGATTGTTTTATTTTGTATTGTTGACTATTTAATCTACTCGAATATTATTAGTGTAATGTAGACCTGTACAATCCAGGCCGGGCCGTCTGGTAAAAAACACGGGTATGACAACTAGTTTGGCCTGACCCGTTTGTTGATGGACAGGGGATGTGTAGATGTTTTGGCCCACGGGTCAACCCGGAATGTATATAGTTATATACATATAATTTATTTATATATGTGTATATATAATTTAGTTTGTTTTGAGTGCCACCTATTCTGATTTTTCATTTAGTTTGTTTTGAGTATTTTGACGAGTTATACTCGTTTGTAATACATAATTGCACGGATAATTTGACGGTAATTGTACTTGTTGTTTTTCACGTATTTGAATTTATTTATTCTTGCATGTTGATTGTTGTTGAACTTGTTCATAGTGCACTATGTGATATAATTGGGTTGGAAAATTTGTGTATTAAATACATTATATTACTTCTTCGAAATGATAAATCTAGTGAAAAAATGCACAATCAAGTACGCATGGGCCATCCGGGCCGGCAGCCCGACCCACACATTATCGGTAGAGTTTTCAGTTATGGCCCGCCCCGAACCCGGCATGAGCCCGCTTTTGTACAGGTCTATGTAATGTCATTTGCATTATTAATTTATGTATTTTTTAAAAGTTTTTTGAGTGAAAATTTAAAATTCATGAATTTCAAATATGACAATGGTCTTATATTAATATTTAATCACAAGATTTAATATTTAGTTCATATTTAATTAAATAATTCGTTTATGTTTTTATTGATGAAAACAAATAAAAATATATAATATATAATATGCATTTTGAGAACAAGTAGTTTGTTCTATTGACGTGGTTATAAAATTGTGTTTTGTCTTAGGGTGATCAGAAATAAAGAAAAAAAGTGGGTTAAAGATTTATGTTAGGTGTTATGCTTCGGACCTCGTCTAGTCCCGTTTGTAGACGTAGACCGAATCATATTTTACTGATTAAAAAAAGTGATTTTGGTAAGTATGTCTTTTTTTTAATAATCAATACAAAGTAGACCCTTATCCTAATAATTAATTAGAAAAAATTAGTTGGATTAAATGATGTATTTTAATAATCTTAGAAAAAAGGAAAAAAAAGAAAGACAGCTTTAACTACCCAATTTCGTATACCCAATTTCAATTACTCAATTTCAATTACCCAACTTCACCTACCTAATTCAGTTACCCAATTCAAGTTATACAAATTCAGTCATCCAACTACCCAACTTCTTTACACAATTCAGTTACACAATTTTAATTATCCAATTTAGTTACCCGATTTCAGTTACACAATTCAGAGATCTATGTCGCCGAGGTTTGCGGAAGGAGTGATGGTCCCGTACATTCTAACCCAAACCCGACTCATGCACATGATTTTGAAAACGAAAAGTCAGAACACGTGTGGGTTCTGTTTATTCCTCATTCGGCCTTTAAAAAGATTGCGAGTGCCATTGTTGTCAACCTAGGGCCTTGCGGGACGAGGAAGGTAAGGCCCATATCCCGTCCCGCAATATGTTTGTGGATATTGTATGTACCTAGCTATGTATGCGACCTTAGGATGTTTTGGGCTTGTATGCCTTGGATGTGTATTGTGATCATGTTTACCTTTATGCTTTTAGAAGTTTATCATACCGAAATCATAAGTAGTACCTACGCAATTATACTTAAGTAAACGTCAGACGCTATCAGATGGCACGTACGAGAGCTACCGCTTACGTAGGACCTGCCAGGGGTAGACCACCACTTCCCCCTACCGTCCCAAGAGGGCGGGGACGAGTAGGAAGACCTCCAGGTACGAGAGGTAGAGGTCAGGGACATATCCCCATTACGGACCCACCAGTTGTGGGTGTACCAGCAGCAGAGGCCCCAGTAGAGGAAGTAGCTGAGAGCATCGTTCCCGAGGCTGGGGATAGGACCGTTGGGAGGTCCGAACGCAGAGTTCTCCATCTGCCAGGACCAAGGGAGCGTCCATTGGAGCTACCGTGTTTGAGGACTACGTACGACAAGAACAATGGAGATAGCAAACTTAAGTTCTTCAAGAAGACGCGTGGACAACTAAAGATGCGAAACAAGGAGGAGATGGGTGCATTCTAACAAGGTTAAAGTCAGTGTTCCATCACGAGAAGTGAAGCTTTCCTTAGACGCTCCTAAGCTTTGGAGTCAAGATGAGAAACGTGATCGAACCAATTGTGAAAAATGTAAGATACCGTAAGTTAAGCTTATGAGGTACCATTAAGTGAAGAGTTAACATTACGAGAGTTATGAGAAGAATGGCAAGGTGGGGATTTACGCGGAGTTGACCGGTTTCTGCCATGACGATAAGGCAAAGAAACGCCGAAAAGGATGGAGTAGGTACAAATGATGATCCTAAGAAGATGAGAGCAACACGTGATGCTAACTAACGTTAGAGATTTTGAGAAGACGCACTTACAAGATATCATGAAGCGCGGTTAAGCATATGAAGGCGAGTCATGTGACTCAACAACGCCGAGAAGGGTATATTTATCTCGTTGAAGGAAAAGGAAGCGTGGCATGAAGAATGAGCTATCGGAGTTTAAGGTAAGGTACCCCGAGAAGGTAGCCTTCATGAGAATGGTAACATGGAAGCATAGAAGAATGGTAAGTCATTGACATGTGAGAAGGTCAGTTATTAGCTAATTGGTGACAACGGAGAACGCGCATGTGCGGGTGGTCTATGGATGAGTGTGGGGGAGAGTAACCAAGCTGTGGGATCATAAAGAAACGGTAACAAGAACTTAGAATACATCTTAAACTCTTGATTTGAAGCTGTTATGGAGAACACCAGTTTGCGGAAAGAGAGACGGTTATCTCCATTTGTACATCGATTAAAATGAGCCGAACAAGATGACAAGGAAGAACAAGTACCCCCTTACCACGTAGAGATGATCTACTCGACCGGTTGCAAGGGTTGGTGGTCTCTTCTAAGATCGAGTTAAGGTTAGATTGTCACCAATTGAGAAGTCGAGACTAGGATATTGCAAACACGGCATTCCAGACAAACCATGGTCATTACGAGTTGTAGTGATTCCATATGGGCTTACTAATGCCCCGAATAAGACATTTTTGGTCTACTCTCGAAGAAGAGAGAAGTTATATGACCAGTTGTCTCGGGGTGACAACCCTCAAGGACGTGAAAGAAGTTACAAGTTTTCTTGGATGTGCTGATCATTACCGGATTTGTGAAGAGATTCTCCAAGCAACACCATCTATGACTAACCTACTCCGGATGACGATGATGTATTGAGTGAGACGAAAATGAACAAGGGAGTTGTTGAGAGTTAAAAGGGGATTCATTGGTGCAACAGTTTTGGAAATTGCCTCGAGGTATGATCGGTTTGAAGTGTACAAGCGATTCTTCAAGACATGGTCTTGACTGAGTATCGAGAGACGATGTAAAAGTTATAGCATACATGTCTCGTTAGTAGAAGCAGTGTGAAGCAAAGTACTTCCTTCATTACGTAGAACTTGCAACAACAATTGAGGAAAAGTAACATCGAAGTTTGGTTTGACAAGAACCAAAGTCAACGGTGTAAATTGGAAGTTCAATCTTCTTTGTTAGAGACAAGCAAAGAAGAAACATAATGGAAATGTTGTAGTGAGGGAGACCCAAGAAGGAAGTTGAGTTTCCGATGCATCGGACCATTTTGAGATCTTAGCGCAAGTTGAGAAAGTGTTTTATCGGCTGGCATGGCCGTCGAGAGTAGAGGGTGTCATGGTTGACCCGGCGAAGATATAGTCTGTTTCCTCATGGCCGCCTCCTAGGACGGTCAAGGAAGTGCGCAGTTTCTTGGGCTTAGCGGGATACGACCTCCGTTTTGTTGAGGGTTTCTCAGTGATTGCACGACCGCTCACTTCCTTGCTGAGGAAGTCCACCAGGTTCCTCTAGCCCGAGCCTTGTCAGCACAGTTTCGAGGAGCTGAAGAGGATGTTGACCTCCGCTCCTGTTTTAGCTCAGCCTGAGGGCGTAGAGGATTTTGTAGTGTATAGTGATGCCTCCAAGCTAGGCTTGGGGTGCGTTTTGATGTAGAGAGGTAGGGTTATTGCGTACGCTTCTCGGAAGCTGAAGCCGTACGAGGAGAATTACCCTACCCATGATCTTGAGCTAGCGGCAGTGATTCATGCCCTGCAGATCTGGCGACATTACTTGTACAGGGATACGTGCCAGATCTTCACAGACCATAAGAGTCTGAAGTATATATTCACTCAGCGGGAGTTGAATAACCGCTAGAGGAGATGGTTGGAGCTGATTAAGGACTTTGACTTAGAGATGTTGTACCATCCGGGGGAAGGCAAACGTAGTTGCCGATGCTTGAGTAGGAGGACACCTCGAGAGGAGGCTATAGCTCGGCTTACGGTTCAGTAACAGTTGCAGAGGGATTTGATAGAGTTGGAGTTGGCTATCCGGTTCACGGATACGGACTATCGGTTGTCCGAGTTAGAGGTATTACCTGACCTGTCCAGAGAGATCCAGCAGAAGCAGGAGGGATGTCCCATTTTGATGAGGATCCGGGACAGGATGTCCCGAGGAGAGGCAACACAGTTATCACAGGAGCAGACGGGTGATGGAGACACCAGGGACGTAATTGTGTACCGTCGGATCAGGAGTTGAGAGAGCGGATTTTGCATGAGGCACATTCCACACCTTACTCGGTGCACCCTGGCACGAGTAAGATGTACCAGGATATTAGGAGATCTTATTGGTTAGATTGTCAGGATCCTCTAAGTGCACGGATAATAAAGCCGCACACGGTTTTAACCCGGCACTCAATTCACGCTTTACCTTTTTTGCCTGCGTAGGGGTTAGTCCCGAAATCTTCCTTGGTTGCTTTATATGTTATGTGATTCTGTTTGAGTTATGATTACCTTGCGAGGTCTTGATGTGATGCAATACGTAGACTTAGATTAGAGCCGGTAGTGTACGTTTTATGAGCTCCACGTTGTTACGAGGCGTGTTGGTCCGAGAGTGTTGGGTTTAGCAAGTTTCGGGACGAAACTTGTTTTTAGGGGGGTTAGTTGTAACGCCCGGAATTTATTCCGGACTTAGAGCGCCTTGTATTTTATCCCGTAGTCCCGAGATGCCGAGTGCCGGGATTTATTCCTAAGAAAATCCCGAGCCGACTCGTCGTTTTTCCCTTTTTTCCGCATTCCGACCCTTCGTTCCGGGTTAAAAATGACAACGGGTCATTTCCGACCCCTCGGTCCATGTGAGGGACAAGAGGTCAGCTGACCCCTTGATCCCCACACCTCCTTTTCAGCTTTGTCTCCCTCTCTCTCCTCCCTTGCTCACATTTCACGTTACTTCCTCTCATTCACTCTTCCTCACTTCTCTCCTCTTCTTCTCTTCTCTTCTCCATTCTTTTTCTTGAGGATCTAGGCTATGGACTGTAGAAGAAGATCCCAGTGTTGTTGGTAAGCTCCTTCCTCTCCCTCCCCTCTCTTCCTTGCTGTTTTTCCCTTCTTCTTCCTCCCTCCTTCATCCATGGCTATGGAGGAAGATCTTGGGGAGTTTTTGCTCAACTCTTTGCATGCTTAGGTTCTTAGCTCGATTAGGACAAGGAGAGGTGCCTAAGTCCAGTGGTGGTTGTTTGGAGAAGATCCAACAAGGAAATAAGGACTTTGGATCCAAGGATTCACGATCGAGACGAAGAAGACGAGCTTCTGCAGCGTAACCGCGGGGATTAATATCTTGTGGATATGAGCATGTGAGCATGATGGATCTTCTAGGCTAGCTTGTGCCTCTTTGGTTGAGGATTAATATCTTGTGGAATTATGAACTGTTGTGGGTTGTTTCATGTGTGGTGAGTACTTGGGACCTAGGATGCATTCCTAGTTTGAGGGTTAGGTGATCTTGCATAGATCACTAAGAGTGAAGTCTAAGACTTTCTGAGAGTGAGTATGTATTGATATGCATATCTCTTGTGAGCAGGTTGAGGGCTTCCTCCTTAAGAAAGAAAGAGTGTAGTGACTTGGGTTTGGTGACGAGGTAAGTCTCCGGACTTACTTAGCTCGTATTTTATGTATTAGCATTGATGTGTGTTTGGTGGTGTGTGTTTATGTTCTTGTTATAAAAATTAAACCGGTAATTAGGACCACCGACCTTTTGTATATTTTGGCCCAAGTGTATGATAACGGGCGGTGACATCTTCTGCCTAGCCTTGACTGGGGCTAGGAGGATCTTGGCGACTGGCCTGGCGGGTATACGGTCGGGTGCATCCGTACCATTCCTTGCTGGTAGGAGGGATCGAGGCGAGACCACGGTGGTCTCGTGTCACAAACCTAAGTTGAATTAGAATGGGATACGACTGTAACACCCCAAATCCGTAGGACTCGGAGTGCTACTGGGCTAGGATCTCACAATGGATCCTTACCCTAGCCTGACAACAACTTCACTGAATCTTACAACAAGGCACTGATAGATGAAAACAAAACATGAAACTCATGTATATATATACCGATCAAAAGTGATACAAGGTACTGCTGAGTACAAAAGTCAAAACATAAACCCGTACAATATAAATATCCCCAACCACGATATCGTCCCCGTGTACGGAACCCTCAGCAGATCACCCCTCCGGATCACTCTGCAGCTCTCCTAACCTGCAAAGGATCTACAACACGGTATAAAACCGTTAGCTAACTATACACATATATAAGAAGATGCTAGAGTACAAACACACATCAATAATATTAACACATCATCATGATATCACACATTTACCCGGTTTATTATCTTTAATAAGTCCAACATTCAATCGTATAAGAAATGTATATGAATATACGTGACCCAAGGAATGTATATATAACCCTTGCCTCTGCGTGCAATAGCTAGCTGGAGTGGTATCAGCGCACTTTCCCGTATACCATATGGAGTGGTAGGTGCCCTTCCCGTATACCAGAACTAACTAGCTTACAGAGAACTTCCCAGACTCCACTACGGGATGAAAGGTAAGTTGTCACAGCCACTACAATGGGCGGTCAATATAACATAGGTCGGTGACCATAATAACACATGCTATAAAGCACATAACACACACCACTCAAGCATACATCCAATATAAGGATAGTAGCGAAGTAAGTCCTATGGACTTACCTCGATCTCAGAAGTATCTCGCTACGAACAACTCTTAGAAGCGTCCACTCCAACTGGAGGACAACACAGCCTATACAAGGCACACATACATATATATCACAATCCTATCACACAAAGGGGTCACACCTAGACCCAAGGGATCCATAAGGATCAAGTCCAACTCGTAAACCTCAAGCCGTAACCGGCATATCTATTTCATACTCGTCAACATCCGAATCCTAGCATGGTACTAAGTTCCTCATACTAGAAAGGAAAGGAACTACCTAACTATAGGTAGTCCCGGGACAAGACGCACCTGCGTGAACTAAGGACGCATGGGCGGAACGCAGTCAACCGCAGGCGCGGCGACACTCAGCCGCGGGGGCGGTGACACGGGATGCAGGTAACGCAGGCAAGGCGCTGGCGCTGGCGCAGGCGCTGCGACACGTCTTCCACAGGGGCGGTGACTTCTGGCCGCGGGGGCGGCGACAATGCAAAATGAAATCTCGCGGCTTCTCTTTAGCTCTTCACGTGATCAAATCACGTCTACTCTCTTCTATAGTCACACACAAGCATAAACATACACAATTCCATCATTACCCTATGTCCAAGCATCAAATCCTAAGCTAAGGAAAGAAGGACAAGGAAGAAGAAAGAATGAAGAAGCAAGGAGGACATACCAAAGTTGTGGCCTAGGCACGAAATTGCTCCAAAACAACACTTCCACTAGCTCTCAAGCTCAGCATATCAAACACTAGCATCAACATCAACATTCACCACCAAAAACTCTCTTATCAACTCAAGGAAAAACCAACACAAGCTCAAGAAGGATGAAGGAGAAACAAGGAGGACGTGAAGGCTGGATGGAAAGTGAATAAGGAAACCCTTGGTCAGCAAGGAGAAGAAAGAAGTAAAGCTAGGGGTAAAGCATGGTCAAAAGAGTCAACAAAACCGGCTGCAGCCGTAGGAAACCGCAGGGTCGGTCCCATGAGCCGCAGGGGCGGCCAAAATGCCCGCGGGTGCGGAAAAGTCTAAACTCGGCCAAAGCCAACCTCGGCCATGGTCCGATATCGGTCCGGAAGAGTAGGGGTATCACAACGACTTAATAATATAAAGATAATAAACCGGACTTGTGTGTTTTATGTTATGTGCTATCCGTGTGTTTGTGCCTTCACCTCTTTTCTAATGCTTCGAATATGAGCTAACGGTTTTAAACCGTGGTTGTAGATGACTTGCAGGTTAGGGACGCCGCCGAGTGAGGTGAAGGAGTGGATAGCCGGGGTCTCCGTACATTATAGGACGGGGACGTTTTTGGGATATGTCTTTGTATTGTGGATTATGTAGTACGGTTTGGTTTTCTTATCGGAGTTGTGATGTTTTGAGGACTCGGCTGAGTTTCCACTTTGTAGTCTTTACATTTCGGTTCTCGTCCCGCATATATATAAATTAAATAATTAAATATATAAACCTAAGGAGTAATGATCAATGTGTAATTTTGTTATTATAAATTAACAATTGTCTAAATTCATTTACAAAGGGCAAAGGAAAATTGAATTCAGGTGCGACATTGTTTAAAGAGTAGTGATAATTATGTAATTTTGTTCTTATATTTTATTTTGGATGTTTAGATTTGACAAGTTAATTATGTTTTGTAAACCTTGTTGCGACATTTTATTTTTATGTCTTTCGTTTTAAGGATATCAATGAATATTTGCTTTCGTAAATTGTTAATTTTAAAACGAAAAGATGAAAAGAAATTTTATATAGATTATGTGGGATAAGGCCCGTCTCATCCCGTCCTGTCTCGGTCCCAACCGGGATAAGGCCCAATGGTTTTTAGTAAAAAAAACTCAAGGCCCATCCCGGTCCCGTCCCATATATAATGGCCGGGATGGGACGTGGGATGACCTTAATCCGTCCCGTCCCGTCCCATGCCCAACCCTACAATTCAGTTACCCAATTTCTCATTGCAATTACCCTAATTTATAATCCAATTCAATAACCCAATTAAGTTATCCAACTCCAATTATTTTTTTCTTCCTTTTTCCTCAAACTATCTTCGTTTTTGGAAAAATGACCAAGAATAATACCAACTATGAGGCATGAACCAAAAATAATACAAACTTTAAAAATTACTAGTTGGTATACAACTATTTCACATTAAACCAATTTTAATACGGGGTGAAATTATGGCCAATTTTTACCACAAAAAGCGCCCATAACTTAGTAAAATCATGCAAGATCACCCCTATATTTTATATTATTTCAAAACGACAGATATTATATTTGTATACCTAACGAATTGTGTAATAAAGGTTAGTTATTAAATTATTATATAATATTTTAGGCATTTATTTAAAATATAACTATAAGAATGATTGAGAAGTTTTAAAATTATAAAAATAAAATTTTGGTTAAAAGACCGATACTTGGTGACATTCCCACAAATTTTGGTATGGAATAATATTGATTTTAAAATTTTAAAATTTAAAACATGAAATGAAGATCTTATTCCACAAATTATGGTTAAATTTATTAGTTTTAAATTTTCAAATTAAAATAAAAAAGGACTATATTCGGATGGGATTTAACAATTTAGTACATCAAGTTAGAAATAAGGCGGACAACAAGTTGTGCCGCCAACCCTTTCTGAATAGCAAATCCGATCCTCCTAAACACTATATCTTAAGACCTAGGTGACACAAAATTACCATGCAAGACCCGTTGCACCCTCTTGAGAATCTCGACGACATCAGGCGCAAGAAAACCAAACGTATCGAAAGCGAACGGAAAAAACACATGTTGGTTTTCAAGACAAGCCCTTTCATGCTTAGCCACCTTCAAAGAGGTTGCGTTGAGAAGCCGCCTTACCCACCACAAAAGGCCCGTTATCCAAACCAACCAAAGGAGAGACTCCTGTTAAATCAATATCCCCCCCCCAATTGCCCATAAAGGTATAAAACAATAATGACCAAACATGGGTTTATTAATCAAAAATTTATTTTAAAATTTTCTTAATTTTTTAATGAATAAACTACCTTAAATATTTAAGAATAAAGTGATGACTAACCTTTATTATGTATTATTTTAAGTATACAAAAATAACATGGGTGATTTTTGAAAGAAAATAAAATATAGGGTCCTTTTGGATGATTTAAAAATGTATGAGCGGTTTTTGTAATAAAATTTGGCCACAATTTCACCTCGTATCAAAACTGATTTAATGTGAAATAGTTTATATATCAAATAGTAATTTTAAAAGTTTGTATTATTTTTAGTTCATACCTATACTATTTGGTCATTTTTCCTTCTTTTTCCCACTCTTTAAGAGATAATTTAAATGATACCCTAATTATCTCTTTACATCTTCCCATTGTAATAAGACCAATAATTTTTTTTTAATGTAATTAAATTATTATTTTTTAATCATTTATTAGGATATGAGCTTAGTTTATCTTTTTGAAAATTATTTTCTTATTAGCTAAATTTCTATATATATATATATATATATATATATATATATATATATATATATATATATATATATATATATATATATATATATATATATATATATATAAAGTAGTCTATAATTTGCTGACGTGACAATTTAAGATTTAAGTCTCTAAGCCAAATAATCATATATTACTAAACTGCCACTCTCTTTAAATTTATTAATTTTAAATTTTTTTAATTTTAAAACCAACAGATTTGGTGCAATTTAAAAAATATTTTGTACAATTTAAATTCTCTAAAAATATTTTAGTTTAAACCAATTCAAAATTTTTTAAATTACTATTATAGCGGAAGTTACAAAATTATGATTTTTAAAATCTTTGCTATAGTAAAATTCGACTTTATGTTTTCACTAAAAATAAAAACTTATTTAGTTATTTTTTAAGAAAAGTTTTATAAAATTCGAACTTTAAAATTTTTACTTTTATAAGTTACGTATTTCAGATTTCGTTTGGTGCAATTAAAAAAAATTGTACGTAAAATTTAAATTCTCTAAAATTAATTTAAGTTAAATCAATTCAAATATATATATACTAAAGTAGTCTACGGTTTGTTGACATGGCACTCTAAGATTTCAGTTTCTAAGCCAAATAACCATATATTACTAAACTGTCATTCCCTTTAAATTTATTGATTTTTAAGTTTTTTAATTTTAAAACAAACATATTTGGTGAAATTTTAAAAAGATTTTGTACAATTTAAATCAATTCAAATTTTTTTAAATCACAACTATAGCGAAAATTACAAAATTTTGATTTTTTCTAATTTTCGCTATAATAAAATTCGAATTTAAGTTTTCACTAAAAAAAACTAAGATTTAGTGATATTTAAAATTTTTCTTATAAAATTCAAACTTTAAAATTTTATTTTTATAAGTTACGTATTTTATATTTCGAGATTTTTGGTTTTAAAATTTTCTTTTAAAGTTTTCTTTTTTAAGGGTATATATAAAAATAGAAAATTTAAAATTTAAAATGAAACGATTAAAATGTTATTGTACTTTTGTCTATTTTATTTTATTTATTTATTTTGCAATTGATGTGATTTGAGTTTTATAGTGATTTAAAATTATTTAAAAAAGTATTGATTGTATATAAACGGGACGGGATGCTTCTAGTAGGATGGAGAAGTTAATGCCTATATCCCGTCTCGGATATTTATTGGCTGAACGTAGACCTGGGCATCCCCGGACCCGGGCCGTACTTGGGCCGGGCTCGCATAAAAATTTACCCGTTTTTGCGGGCCGGACTCGGGCCGAGCCCGGACTTCGGGCCGAGCCCGGACTTCGGGCCTAAGGTCTTGTCAATACCCGCCCGGAGCGGGATTCGGGCCGGGCCCGTTTTATATATATATATATATATATAAATAAAAAATTATACATATTAAATATAAATAAATAAAATTACAATACATAATTCAAAGTAGCTAAATGGTCGTAAACATTTTAAACCTTATCTTGAGGTATTGGGTTTGATTTCTACTATTCGCATATATATATTTTACATATTTAAATTAAAAAATAAATAAAACGGCCTTCCGGGCCGCGCTTAACGGCCCAGACGGGCCTGCACCCTTGCCCGTACCCGCCGGCGGGCTTGGCGGGCCAGGCTCTGGGCCTGCCTTATGTGTTATACCCGCCCGTTTTCACGGGCGGGCGGGCTGGCCCGTGTTTGCCCAGGTCTAGTTGAACGGGCATTTTGTTTCTTTGTGAAACGAAATGTGATAAGAAGAGGATGGATGTTGTGAGACGTCGGTTGCATTATGACGGGTGTTTTGTGGTAGAGAGTATTGGAAAGTTTGGAGGTTTATGCATACTGTGGAATGATACACTGAGAGTGAATGTTCAATCATACACATGACTTCATATCGATGCTAAGGTTGGGGAGGTTAGATTTACTGGTGTCTATGGATGGCCGAGAGCGCATGAGAAACGTTTTACTTTTGAATTACTAAAAAAGCTTCATGAGGACCCACATGATGCATGGATTGTGATGGGCGACTTTAACCAAGTGGTGTCTTCGGAGGACAAGATGAGTGGTTTACAACCTGATTTCCATGCCATGTCTCTTTTCCGGGATGCTTTAGAGCATTGTCAGCTTTCAGGAATGCCCTACGAGGGATCTCGTTTTACTTGGGACAACGGGCAAAGTGGTCCCAATTTTATCCAAGAACGTCTTGACATGGCTTTTGTGAATGGAGCTTGGAAGATGGCGTTTCCAAAGGCAGTGGCTATTCTTCACGAGAGAATCATATCTGATCATGTTCTGATTTTTATACGTGAGAACGGACCTGAACGTTTTGGTCCACTACGGAGCGGCACACGACCATTTTGGTTTGAAGCTTTTTGGACACAAGATAGTGGATATTCGGCGGTGGTGGACAATGCATGGACAAATCCTGGTTCACGTGCTAATGTTCCTGGGATCTTGGGGAAGCTGAATATAGATGTGGATCTGATCTACGGGATTGGAGCAGGACTACGTTCGGGCACATTAAGATGGAATTACAAAAAGGTGAGAGTGAAACTTGCTGCAATACAAAATAGCTTAGACAAGAACATGATGATTCTTCGGAGACAAGAATTGGAGGAAAAAGAGAGGAATCTGATGAGGCACGAGGAGATGTTGTGGTATCAACGTGCAAAGGCAAACGAGTTCAAATGGGGTGATAGGAACACGGCTTATTTTCACAAGAAAGCAACGGGTAGAAGGAAGAGAAATAAAATCACTAGACCTGTGGATGATAATGGTTTAACATGGAGAACTGCAAAGGGAATGGCTAGTGTGACTGACGAGTATTTTCACACACTTTTTAAGTCCGAGTTCTTTGGGGTTGTACATTTTGATCTACGACAGTTGAGGAAATTGGGGGAGGAGGATAATCAGTGGCTTCTTCAACCTTGTTCGAAGGAGGAGGTCAAAGTGGCCCTCTTTGATATGCATCCTACTAAGTCGCCCGACCCTGATGGCTTCCCGGCTTTATTCTTTCAAACACATTGAAATGCTATGGAGGATGATATTACTGGTTTCATTGATGGCTTGTTCGAGGGTAATGATTTTCCCCCTTCTCTTAATCATACGTTTATTTCCCTCATACCCAAAGTTAATAGTCCTTCTTGCATGAAAGAACTCCGCCCTATTAACCTTTGCAATGTCCTCTATAAAATTTATTCTAAGGTGTTGGCCAATAGATTGAAAGTGTGCTTGAATAAAGTGATTTCTGATAATCAAAGTGCTTTTGTTCCGGGAAGATTAATCACTGACAATGTGCTTGCGGCTTTTGAAATCTTCCATTATATGAAAACCAAGGGTGGAAAGGAGGGGTATTTGGCGTTAAAGCTAGATATGGCAAAAGCTTATGATAGGGTGAAGTGGGTTTTTTTGGAGGTTTGTATGAGGAACATGGGGTTTGATGAAAGATGGATCTCTCTGGTTATGAGGTGTGTTTCTTCAATGTCTTTTTCGGTTTTATTTGAAGGGGTTCCTTCACCTAGGTTTGTACCCTCGAGAGGTTTGAGGCAAGGTGATCCTTTGTCTCCTTTTCTCTTTGTTTTGTGTGGTGAGGGATTGTCCTGTCTTATCCGGGAAAGTGAGTATGCGGGAAGATTAACAGGTATTAAAATTGCTCCTTTAGCTCCAAGAGTCTCCCACTTGTTTTTTGCAGATGATAGTGTCTTGTTTGCAAAGGCGTCTGGTCAACAATGCTTTGAAATAGTTGATATTCTCCGTCAGTATGGAGCTGATTCCGGACAACAGGTTAACTTTGCGAAATCTGAGTTATCATTTAGAAAGAATGTTCCTTTGTTTAAAAGGATCGAAATTCAACAAATTACGGGTGTGAAGGAAGTTTTAAAGCATGAAAAATATCTTGGGCTTCCGACTTTGGTGGGTCAGTCAAAGAAGGTGATTTTTTCACAGGTTAAAGAAAGAGTGTGGAAGAAATTAAATGGGTGGAAGGAATCCTTACTTAGTAAGGCTGGAAAGGAGGTACTTCTCAAGGCGGTTGTTCAAGTCATTCCGTCGTACACGATGTCTTGTTTTGAAATGCCTGAGGGAGTATGTCAGGATATAGAGAGGATGGTTAGTCAGTTTTGGTGGGGGGCGAACGATGGAAAGAATAAGATCCACTGGTTAGCGTGGAATAAGTTGTGTGTGGCAAAAGATGAAGGGGTTCGGAGATTTAGGGATATGAGGGCTTTTGATCGGGCTTTGTTAGCAAAACAAGGTTGGCGTCTACTGACGAACCTGGATTCTCTTATTGCAAAACTCTTAAAGGCTAAATATTTTCCTGATAGCTCTTTCTTACACGCTCAAATTGGTTATAATCCTAGTTATACCTGGAGAAGTATTTTGAAAGGACGGGGTCTTTCACAGAAGGGGATATGTTTGAGTGCTGGAAATGGTTCGTCGATTTCAGTGTGGAATGATCAATGGATCCCTCGTCCCTACTCTTTTAAGCCCATTGTGCATACTGTTGGTTTTAGGGAGGATCTGAAAGTGAGTGAATTAATTGATTGGAATGAAAGGGCCTGGAAGGAAGGTCTTATCAGAGACATTATGGACGATGTAGACAGTGATACTATATTAAAGATACCACTTGTAAGAGCCCTATCTTTCGGACCGAGATTTGTCTTTGACCGAGCTTGACTTAGGCCGAGTTTGGCCCAGCCGCGCCCGCGGTCACCTCTGCCGCACCTGCGGGTCGCTGCCCCCGCGGCCAGAAGTCACCGCCCCTACGGAAGACGTGCCGCAGCGCCTGCGCCGTGCCAGCGCTGTGCCTGCGTTGCCAGCAATCCTTGTCACCGCCCCCGCGGCCGAGTATCACCGCGCCTGCAGTTGCCTGCATTCCGCCCCTGCGTCCTTAGATCACGCAGGTGCGTCTTGTCCCGAGACTACCTATAATTAGGTAGTTCCTTTCCTTTCTAGTATGAGGGAACTAGTATCATGCTAGGTATCGGGTTATGACGAGTATGATATAGATATGCCGGTTACGGCCTTGTGGTTATGAGTTGGATATGATCCCTTATGGATCCCTTGGGTCTAGGTGTGACCCTTTGTGTGATAGGATTGTGATATATATATATATGTGTGTCTTGTATAGGCTGTGTTGTCCTCCAGTTTGGAGTGGACGTTTCTGAGAGTGGATCAGACTTGAGTTACTTCTGATACCGAGGTAAGTCCATAGGACTTACTTAGCTACTATCCTTATATTGGATGTATGCTTGAGTGGTGTGTGTTATGTGCTTTATAGCATGTGTTATTATTTGATCACCGACCTATGTTATATTGACCGCCCATTGTAGTGGTTGTGATAACCTTTCCCTTTCATCCCGTAGTGGAGTCTGGGTGGTTCTCTGTAGTCAGGCCAGATCTGGTATAAAGGAAGGCCCCTCACCATTCCCACAGGGTACACGGGAGGTGTGCTGATACTACCCCAGCTGGTTAGAGTACTCAGAGGCGGGGATTATATTCCTCGTGTCACCTATCTTCATATATATATCTATTTATACGATTGAATGATTCAACTTATTAAAGATAATAAACCGGGTAAATGTTTGATATCATGCTGAAGTGTTTATCATTTCTGAGGTGTGTTTGTCCTTTAGCATCTTCTTATATATGTGTATAGTTAGTTAACGGTTTCATATCGTGTTGTAGATCCCTCGCAGGTTAGGAGAGCTGCGGAGTGATCCGGAGAGGTGATCTGCTGAGGGTTCCGTACACGGGGCATATTCGTGGGGTTTTTGAGATTATCATTATTGTACGGATTTCAGTTTCACTTTGTACTCAGCAGTACTCTGTATTATCCCTTTGAGATGTATATATATATATATATATATATATATATATATATATTAGTTTTTATGTTTTGTTTTAATCTATTGGTGTCTTGTTGTAAGATTCAGTGAAGTTGTTGTCAGGCTAGGGCCAGGATCCATTGTGAGACCCTAGCCCAGTAGAACTTCGAGTCCTACGGATTCGGGGTGTTACAAAGTTGGTATCAAAGCCCAGGTTGACAACAATGGCACTAGTAATCTGCAATAAAGTTCGAATAGATAAATAAACAGAACCCGAAAGGGGTCTGACTTTTCAAAAGGTTTTTGTTTTAAAATGAGTACAAATGTTTTGGGTTATCGTGTACGTGAGCCATCACCCCTCTGAAGATCTCGACAGTACACATATATAGATATTCTGTTGTGATTGATTTGATACATACATATGGCATATATATAGCCTTCTAAGCTAGGTTTACGTCCTCTGCAGATAGTTAAAACTAGAGCCTTACCTGCAGCTGGGCGAGGTAGAGGTAGAGGTAGAGGTAGACCCCCTCTAGGTCGAGGACGAGGTAGGATACCTGCTGATGGTTCCCAGGCAGCAGGAGAGATCCACGAGGAGGTTGATGAGAGCGCCGTTCCTGAGACTGGGAACGGGGCAGCTGAGGGAAAGAGGGCACAAAGAGCCCAGTCTGGCGATACTGATCGTGTCTCTATGGGTAGATTAGAGTTGCTTATATCAGACGTGTTGAGGAGGCTTCCAGAGCCGGTAGGTGTTCGCTATTTTTACGCCCCTGTAAACTTTTATCAAAAATGATAAAAGTCACACGTTAGTAAAAATACGGTATGTTTTAAATTTATAAACAAGAAATAAACACCGAATCTGTAGCGAACCCACAGTGTATGGGTCAATTACAGTTAGGGTAAGTATTCCAAGGTCGAACTCAGGGACTAAATGTTTGGAATGCAGATGTGATCACAGATAGCGTAAATCAAAATAAAAGAACGAGGTTGGAAAAGAAGGGAAGAAGGATCAAAGGAGTTTTGAAGGGTTTTCTGTAAAGTTCGCAATCAAATAACAAATTTGATCGAAAACCAAGTAAAACAGACAAACGAAAGTATATCAATAAAGAAAATGCGGATTCCAAGGATTCAAGGTCATCGTTTTTACACACGGACTCAGGAAATATCTAAAGATCTATGGTTACAAACTTCAGGGAAGAACGTTTCTAAACTGATAGTCTATTACCGGGTAAGTCTCAAGACTATCTAGTTCCAAACCAACTACCTATTACCGGGTAAGTCTCAAGGTAGAGAAGTAGGAAATTCTAAACAAACCAAATTCCGAACTAAGGGAAAGGTAAACCATTACCGGGTAAGTCTCAGGTAATACCCTACTTAGGACAGAATCTAGGCACACTCAACCCAATAGAGGTTTCCACCTCTATTACCTATGATCGAACACTCAAGTATCAAAACGGAACATTACCGGGTAGGTCTCAATTCCGGTTTAGGTTACTAGCTAGATGAATTCTAACTAGGTTTAAGAACAAGCCAACCAAAGGATTTCAAAGCTTCTAAAACCAAGCAATAAGCACAATTCCATCATAGTCTGAGTAATAACGAATCTCAATTCACCTTGGATCTACACGAGTTTTAGCCAACAAGCGACATTTCAAACGCAATCATCAATCCAATCAATTCAATCAATCCAAGCAATTCAATGGAAGAAGCAATTATCAATCCAAGCAATTCAATCAATTCTAGAGATTCAAGAGATTCAAGAGAGAATGCATAAACAAGAATCTAAAATAGAGATTAAAGAAGAAACTCAGCTTTATTGATAGAGGATTAGCAAAACGTCAAATTCCCCAATATTCGCGAAGTTTCTCCAAGCTCCAACAAGTTCAACAATGGTCAACAATGGCCTAGGGCCAAGGGAGAAGAAAAGGGGAAACAGCTCTCTCCAAAGGAGCTCGAAATTTGAAATGAAACGGAAACCCCCAGAAATCATTTAGGGCTTTGCTTTTATATCCCGCAACGGGTTGCCCTAAAACGAATCCGAAAATTAACGAAATAAAACGGCGAACAGGAATCTCGGTCGGTGACCGAGATTTTTGAAAGTCAGGGCCGAGATTTGCTTCGTGATCCAGCGTTGACGAAATCTCGGTCAGAAATCTCGGTCAAATGTGAAAAATCTCGGCCGAGATGGAACAAATCTTGGCCGAGATCGGGACCGAGATGGGGACCGAGATTCTTCGACAGAATGGGATCTCGGTTGAGCTGGCTCGGATCTCGGCCGAGATTTCTTGGATCTCGGCTGAGATTTCTCGGATCTCGGCCGAGATTTCTCGGATCTCGGCCGAGATCATGTGGATCTCGACCGAGATTGCTCCAATCTCGTGCGTTTCGTCTTGGCTCGTCTTTTCCTCCTTTCCCGTGCCTGCGTGATCGCTCCTAAGCGTCCATCCCAAGGCCTGATCCTCAAATGCATCGTTTTAGCTCCGAAACACGCCAAAATACCTACAAAGACACCAAAAGTGTGTGTAGACATCTATACTCGCAAAGTTGCATTAAACAAGTATAAAGAACACAACTTAAGGCTAAAACATGCATGCGGGAAAGGAAAAACTAACTATATGCTCTACTAAACTAGGTCGATAATTCATGTTATCAAAATACCCCATACTTATCTTTGCTTGTCCCCAAGCAAATAATAAATTCAAGGCAAGATAGCATGAATCATCTAAGCTAAACAAAAGCAAAAACTCTTTTTGGTAGTGCTTCTATTCATGATCACTTTCAGAGTGTAGTCACAAGGCTAAAGACATACTTCGATTAAGGTCAAGTAAGATAGGCAAGATATAGGATAATCACACCTTGCAAGGAATCCAAAATCATCATTTAAACTACCAATGTTTAAAATTCATGAAAAATCCAAGTTTAGGCCATGAAGTCAATTACATGTATGCAAAGATCAATAGGACTTAACAAATAAAGGCCAAGAAACGTGATAAAGGTAGGATGTGTATAGGTAATGTGGTGGAAATCCGGGAAAGAGGACAACACAACATTTTTCTTTTCTTTCTTCTTTCTCGACACACATCCTTTCTTTTCTTGCATATTTTCTTTTTCTTTTTCTTTTTCTTTTGAGTGAAGGGCATAGGTGCACAATAGCCGAAACCTTGGTGTTCAGTTTCCTTCACGTACCTTACACCAAAGTGCACATACCAAATCAACTCTAGGTAATGTTTTTAAAACTAATCCGACTTTGGCAAGACACAAACACCCGATTATGTGAATGGTGCCGAGTTACTCATCTTCATAGCCAACAAAACCCATAGAAAGCTTTTGCTTTCAATTCACATGTCACAAATCAAACAACTTCTTCACATATTGCACATAATTCACTTTTCACAATTAAGCATACACCTTCAAACTTCACTTTCCTAATTCCCGGATGGGTCATAAGGGGCAAATAAATTCAATGATTGAGGTGCTGAAAATGGTAAAGAAGAGAAGAAGAAAAATTCGAATTGCCTAAGTCATTTCTGTGCAATGTAAAAGAACTCATCATATAGCTTCAACTTTTCAAGATCAATCCGATTAAACAAGGTAATCCAAATAAATCATATAGATTACAAACAAGGTATTCAAATCCCATAATTGCCATTAATTCAATTAAAGCTCAAAATAAACATCGATAGCCAAATAAACATACACAATTTCCTCATTAAGGTCACATCAATCCTAGAAGCACAAAATTTTTTGAAATTTTTTGATTTTTTTTTGAATTTTCATATAAAATGCAGTACAAATAAAAGAAACATGCTAAAAGGTATTGCAAGCATCCTACCCCATATTTAAATCTCACATTGTCCCTAATGTGAATAATAAATATGAAGTAAAAACAATACTCACAATGTAAGAATGAAGAAGGCATCCGGCGTGTTTCCTCCTCGACTTACTTCGTTTCTCGTCTTTCATATCAATTTTCTCGCCTTAAGCTCGTTCTGAGTGCTCTTCCCGTATCTTTTTTTTACCATGACACCTAGGTCCTGCAAAGACCCAACAAGAACGCGCAAAAACGCAAAAGCAAAAAGCAAAAATAAAAATAAAAAGACGAAAAGACTCTTACCTCGGGTTGCCTCCCGAGAAGCGCTTGGTTTAAGGTCTCTAGCCGGACCTAACTCCTTTAAAGCATCAAGTGAGATGGATAGGTGAAAGTTTTTCCACCGGAAGTTCCGGTGTATACCTCTTCAACCTATGTCCATTCACTTTAAAAATACCGGAGTTTTCACCCCATACTTCGACAGCTCCGTGGGGGAAAATCTTCTTCACAACATAAGGTCCCGTCAATCGGCCGAGATCATGTGGATCTCGACCGAGATTGCTCCAATCTCGTGCGTTTCGTCTTGGCTCGTCTTTTCCTCCTTTCCCATGCCTGCGTGATCGCTCCTAAGCGTCCATCCCGAGGCCTGAACCTCAAATGCATCGTTTTAGCTCTGAAACACGCCAAAATACCTACAAAGACACCAAAAGTGTGTGTAGACATCTATACTCGCAAAGTTGCATTAAACAAGTATAAAGAACACAACTTAAGGCTAAAACATGCATGCGGGAAAGGAAAAACTAACTATATGCTCTACTAAAATAGGTCGATAATTCATGTTATCAGTAGGTGTGCCCCAGACTTACAGGCACATGAGGGACCATCTGAGAGGTCCCACACCGTTACTCAGGTACCAGCTGTACAGGTACCTGCTGCTGAGATTTCCAAAGCACCGGAGGAGCATAGAGGGCCTAGACCAGATACCTGGTTGAAGGCATTCCATCAGATGGGTGTACCCCCTTTCACTGGGAAGGTGGGGTTGGAGGTTGAGCTCTAGATCGTGGAGTCTATTCGTTGTCCAACTGATAGGCAGATCGAGTTGGTGCAAACTCTATTCAGAGTGCTGGCACAACACTGGTGGAGGTCAGTACAGGGTCAGGTTACCAGCTATGACCAAATGAGGACCTTGATCCGAGTTTCCCCCTGCCTCACTGAGGAAGGAGAAATTGCGTGATTTTGTTGAGGCCGGATTTGAGGATGTGCCAGTTTCAGAGGCCATCAAGAGATTCCAGGAGGAGCTGGCTTTACTGGGTCCAGCTGCACCTCTTGTTGATCAGCATGTTTATCTGTTCTCTCGACGATTGAGGGATGGTACCCGAGCCTACATGGAAGGTTTTCACTGTGAGTCCTTGATGGACTATCAGGACAGAGTTGCAGATTATGAGAGAGAGAGGGCTGGTCAGGGGAGAGCTTCTCAGGCCGGAAGGTCTGAGAAGAGACAGCGTACTGGGCAGGCCAGTGGTACTTCTTGAGCTGCTAGTGTTGGGGGTAGTCAGAGACGTCAGGGTCGTTCTGTATCTGCACCAGCTACAGAGATGGGACGACGGTGTTTTAACTGT
The DNA here is from genome assembly GCA_002319775.1 of Fagopyrum tataricum. Lineage (NCBI taxonomy): Eukaryota > Viridiplantae > Streptophyta > Magnoliopsida > Caryophyllales > Polygonaceae > Fagopyrum > Fagopyrum tataricum. Next base: position 15,237,196 of record CM008280.1, on the reverse strand, counting down.
GGAGATCCAGGGCATCTGAAGCCCGAGTGTACGAGGCCGTNTTGGTGACTTGTTTTACCTGTGGTAGACAGGTCATAGAGCCGTTTATTGCCGCCAGGGCGGAGCTGCATCTCAGCAGGGTTCTTCTCCTACCAGTGTAGCGGGAGGTGGACAGAGGCCACCTCAGCAGCAGCAGCAGACTCAGGGACAGCAGAGAGTCCCAGATCGCCCTACAACTCAAGGATCTCCTCCTGGGCCGAGTAGAGGCAGAGGCCGTGGTGGGGGCACCACTGATACCAGAGGCCCACAGGGTCGTGTTTTTGAGCTGAGGAGTGCAGAGGAGCCAGCTGCACCTACTGCTACAGGTACCATTCTGATTCATGGTTTACCTGTTAGAGTCTTATTTGATACTGGTGCTACGCACTCTTTTATTTTTGATGCCTGTGTAGAGCGTCTTGGGTGAGATACAGTTGAGGGGATGCCCTTTATTATAGGGTTACCTGATGGTGGTAGAGTCAGAGGTACCCGTGAGATTCACGGTTGTCCCATTTCTGTAGGGACCCGTGTGTTACTAGTTGACTTCTTTGTCAAGCCACTAGAGCATGAAGAGGTCATTTTAGGTATGGATTGGATGGCTAGACACTCTGTTGTTCTAGATGTAGGTAGGAGGACTGTTACCCTCTCTACCGAGTTAGGCCAGATAGAGGTTTTCCGAGGTTGGGACCTTGGAAAGGTAGGCACAGTTATCAGTGCTATACGGGCAGCTAGACTGATTGCACAGGGTTACGAGGCCTTCTGGTGTTATGCCATGAAGGAGGGGGAGAGTCCAGCTGTAGAGGACATTCCAGTTGTCTGTGAGTTTACCGATGTTTTTGCTGAGCCGTCTAGTTTGCCGTCTCAGACGAGGGTGGATTTCAGTATCGAGTTAGAGCCTGGTACGAGACCCATCTCGAAGGCTCCATATCGGATGGCGCCTGTCGAGATGCTGGAGCTGAAGAAGCAACTCGAGGAGTTGGCTGAGAAGGGCTTCATTCGCCCTAGTGTGTCCCCATGGGGAGCACCTGTCCTCTTCGTACGGAAGAAGGGCTGAGACTGTGCATAGATTACAGAGAGCTGAACAAGGTGACCATCAAGAACAAGTATCCACTGCCGCACATTGATGATTTGTTAGATCAGCTACAGGGAGCTACTGTGTTCTCCAAGATTGACCTGCGTTCCAGGTATCACCAGCTGAGGGTGAGGGAGCAGGATGTGCATAGGACAGCATTCCGGACCAGATATGGCCACTACGAGTTTGTAGTGATGCCATTTGGGCTTACGAATGCCCCAACCGTCTTTATGGAGTTGATGAACAGTATCTTCATCGACTTCCTAGATCAGTTTGTGGTGATTTTTATTGATGACATTCTGGTATACTCTCGTAGTGGAGAGGAGCATGTAGGACATCTGAGGACTGTATTGCAGGTTTTACGGGATAGAGAACTTTATGCTAAGTATTCTAAGTGTGAGTTCTGGATGACAGAGGTAGCATTCCTGGGTCATGTGGTTTCAGCTGAGGGGATCAAGGTGGATCTAGCGAAGATAGAGGCAGTAGCAGCTTGGACGACACCGACGAACGTCAAGGAAGTACGTAGTTTCCTTGGCCTAGCCGGTTACTACAGACGCTTCGTGGAGGGTTTTTCTGTGATTGCCCGTCCACTGACGAGTTTGCCGAAGAAGACTACTAGATTTGTGTGGTCTGATCAGTGCAGACAGAGTTTTGAGGAGTTGAAGAGGCGTTTGACTTCTGCTCCTATTTTGGCACAGCCAGAGGGTACTGAGGATTTTGTGGTTTACAGTGATGCATCCAAGCTAGGCTTGGGATGTGTTCTGATGCAGAGAGGCAGGGTGATTGCATATGCGTCTCGAAAGTTGAAGACGTATGAGGAGAACTACCCGACTCATGATCTAGAGTTGGCAGCGGTAGTTCATGCACTGAAGATCTGGAGACATTACCTGTATGGTGCTACTTGTCAAATCTTCACAGACCATAAGAGTTTGAAGTATATTTTCACGCAGAGGGAATTGAATAACCGCCAGCGTAGGTGGCTTGAGCTGATCAAGGACTTTGATTTAGAGATTTTGTACCATCCAGGGAAGGCGAACGTGGTCGCCGACGCCCTAAGCAGGAAGACGCCTCGAGAGCAGGCGATTGCGAGGCTGACAGTTCAGCATCAGTTGCAGAAAGATCTTATCTGGTTAGAGTTGGACATCCAGTTTCCTGATGAGGATGCTCAGTTGCGTACATTAGAGGTCCTTCATGATCTGTTGGACGAGATCCGAGAGAAACAGGAGACCTGCCCGACTTTACAGAGGATCAGAGATAGGATGTCTCGGGATGAGGCACCACGGTTCCTTCTTGGAGCAGATGGAGTTTTGAGGCGCCATGGCCGCGTCTGTGTACCTGTTGATACAAAGCTGAGGCAGAGGATTTTACAGGAGGCTCATTGCACCCCTTACTCGGTACATCCAGGTACGAGTAAGATGTATCAGGACTTGAGACGTATATACTGGTGGGGAGGGCTGAAGCCCGATGTAGACAGATTTGTAGCTCAGTGTGCGACCTGAAAGCAGGTCAAGATCGAGCATTTCCGACCTAGAGGTGAGCTCCATCCCCTTCCTGTTCCACAGAGGAAGTGGGAGGACGTCACCATGGATTTTGTGACCGGACTGAGGCTGAGCCGGAGCTTTGATGCCATCTGGATTATAGTAGACAGATTGACGAACACGGCACATTTCATTCCTATCAGGGAGACGTGGCCGGTGAGCAGATTAGCTGAGGAGTACACTAGGCAGGTAGTGAGACTCCATGGTGTACCGAGGACGATCGTCTTAGACAGAGATGGGCGATTTACCTCGAGATTCTGGCAGCAGATACAGATTGCTTTGGGGACGAGTTTGCACTTCACGACTGCGTTCCATCCTCAGACAGATGGTCAGTCTGAAAGGACCATTCAGACCTTGGAGGATATGTTGTGAGTTTGTGTGTTGGATTGGGGACAGGTGTGGACGGATCATCTCCCACTTGTTGAGTTCTCCTACAACAACAGTTGGCATGCATCTATTGGGATGGCCCCATATGAGGCACTGTATGGACAGAGATGTCGTACCGGGATGAGCAGAGTAGTGTCAGTGGTTTAGCACCTGATCAGATTCAGGATGATATGGCTCGGGTAGCATTGATCAAAGAGCGTATGCTGACTGCACAAAGCCGTCAGAAGTCTTATGCTGACAGGAGGCGTAGACCTCTAGAGTTTAGGGTTGGGGCCCATGTGTGGCTTAGAGTGTCCCCGACACGAGGTGTTAGGCGTTTTGGCATTAAGGGGAAGTTGAGTCCCCGATATGTCGGACCGTTCGAGATTCTGGATCGAGTTGGGAGTGCAACTTACAGATTAGTCTTGCCTCCGAGATTAGAGGGTGTTCACCCTGTGTTTCACGTGTCTCAGCTGAGGGAGTATATACCAGATCCGAGACACATCGTGAGTTATGAGGATTTGGTGGTTGAGCCGGACCACACTTTTGTTGAGCATCCGATTGCAGTCCGAGAACGAAGTATGAGACGCCTGCGTTCGAAGGACATACCTATGCTTAAGATACAGTGGTCGAGACGAGGACCTGAGGAGGCTACATGGGAGACTGAGGATAGTATCCAGAGAAACTATCCAGAGTTCTATGCCGAGATAGGTGCACCAGTAGGATCACCGAGTAGATCTTAGTACTAGCTTGGTGAGTCTTATCTGCTTATATGCTTATATGCTATGATGTGTTTATTTCATGCTAGCTTTGATGTGTTTATGATCTTATTAAATCCTGTTATGCTAGTATGATTTCCTATTTATAGCTGGAGATGGTTCTTCCCTCCATGCTATTGTGATACGCTTAGGTTTAGATGGAGATGGTTCTTACCTCCATGTTATTTTGATGGACATAGTAGTGCTGGAGATGTTCTCCCTCCATGCTATCTGTTATGGTTATGATATGGCTAGAGATGGTTTCTCTAGGCCCTGGATAGTATAGGTTGCAGCTGGAATTGATGATTTCCTCCATGCTTATGTTTGAGGTTATAGAGAGTGTACCTCGGCTTTCGAGTCCGAGTGTTTTCAGGATCTTGCAAGTTTCGGGACAAAACTTGTTTTTAGGGGGGTGAGGTGTAAGAGCCCTATCTTTCGGACCGAGATTGGTCTTTGACCGAGCTTGACTTTGGCCGAGTTTGGCTCAACCGCGCCCGCGGTCACCTCCGCCGCACCTGCGGGTCGCCGCCCCTCGGCCAAAAGTCACCGCCCCTGCAGAAGACGTGTCGCAGCGCCTGCGCCGTGCCTGCGTTGCCAGCAATCCTTGTCACCGCCCCCGCGGCCGAGTATCACCGTTCCTGCGGTTGCCTGCATTCCACCCCTGCGTCCTTAGATCACGCAGGTGCGTCTTGTCCCGGGACTACCTATAGTTAGGTAGTTCCTTTCCTTTCTAGTATGAGGGAACTAGTATCATGCTAGGTATCGGGTTATGACGAGTATGATATAGATATGCCGGTTACGGCCTTGAGGTTATGAGTTGGATATGATCCCTTATGGATCCCTTGGGTCTAGGTGTGACCCTTTGTGNTAGTAGACAGATTGACGAACACGGCACATTTCATTCCTATCAGGGAGACGTGGCCGGTGAGCAGATTAGCTGAGGAGTACACTAGGCAGGTAGTGAGACTCCATGGTGTACCGAGGACGATCGTCTTAGACAGAGATGGGCGATTTACCTCGAGATTCTGGCAGCAGATACAGATTGCTTTGGGGACGAGTTTGCACTTCACGACTGCGTTCCATCCTCAGACAGATGGTCAGTCTGAAAGGACCATTCAGACCTTGGAGGATATGTTGTGAGTTTGTGTGTTGGATTGGGGACAGGTGTGGACGGATCATCTCCCACTTGTTGAGTTCTCCTACAACAACAGCTGGCATGCATCTATTGGGATGGCCCCATATGAGGCACTGTATGGACAGAGATGTCGTACCCCGTTATGCTGGGATGAGCAGAGCAGTGTCAGTGGTTTAGCACTTGATCAGATTCAGGATGATATAGCTCGGGTAGCATTGATCAGAGAACGTATGCTGACTGCACAGAGCCGTCAGAAGTCTTATGTTGACAGGAGGCGTAGACCTCTAGAGTTCAGGGTTGGAGCCCATGTGTGGCTGAGAGTGTCCCCGACACAAGGTGTTAGGCGTTTTGGCATTAAGGGGAAGTTGAGCCCCCGATATGTCGGACCGTTCGAAATTCTGGATCGAGTTGGGAGTGCAGCTTACAGATTAGCCTTGCCTCCGAGATTAGAAGGTGTTCACCCTGTGTTTCACGTGTCTCAGCTGAGAGAGTATATACCAGATCCGAGAAACATCGTGAGTTATGAGGATTTGGTGGTTGAGCCGGACCACACTTTTGTTGAGCATCCGATTGCAGTCCTAGAACGAGGTATGAGACGCCTGCGTTCGAAGGACATACCTATGCTTAGGATACAGTGGTCGAGACGAGAACCCGAGGAGGCTACATGGGAGACTTAGGATAGTATCCAGAGAAACTATCCAGAGTTCTATGCAGAGATAGGTGCACCAGTAGGATCACCGAGTAGATCTTAGTATTAGCTTGGTGAGTCTTATCTGCTTATATGCTTATATGCTATGATGTGTTTATTTCATGCTAGCTTTGATGTGTTTATGATCTTATTAGATCCTGTTATGCTAGTATGATTTCCTATTTATAGCTGGAGATGGTTCTTCCCTCCATGCTATTGTGATACGCTTAGGTTTAGCTGGAGATGGTTCTTACCTCCATGTTATTTTGATGGACATAGTAGTGTTGGAGATGTTCTCCCTCCATGCTATCTGTTATGGTTATGATATGGCTAGAGATGGTTTCTCTAGGCCCTGGATAGTATAGGTTGCAGCTGGAGTTGATGATTTCCTCCATGCTTATGTTTGAGGTTATAGAGAGTGTACCTCGGCTTCCGAGTCCGAGTGTTTTCAGGATCTTGCAAGTTTCGGGACAAAACTTGTTTTTAGGGGGGTGAGGTGTAAGAGCCCTATCTTTCGGACCGAGATTGGTCTTTGACCGAGCTTGACTTTGGCCGAGTTTGGCTCAACCGCTCCTGCGGTCACCTCCGCCGCACCTGCGGGTCGCCGCCCCTCGGCCAAAAGTCACCGCCCCTGCAGAAGACGTGTCGCAGCGCCTGCGCCGTGCCTGCGTTGCCAGCAATCCTTGTCACCGCCCCCGCGGCCGAGTATCACCGTTCCTGCGGTTGCCTGCATTCCACCCCTGCGTCCTTAGATCACGCAGGTGCGTCTTGTCCCGGGACTACCTATAGTTAGGTAGTTCCTTTCCTTTCTAGTATGAGGGAACTAGTATCATGCTAGGTATCGGGTTATGACGAGTATGATATAGATATGCCGGTTACGGCCTTGAGGTTATGAGTTGGATATGATCCCTTATGGATCCCTTGGGTCTAGGTGTGACCCTTTGTGTGATAGGATTGTGATATATATATATATATATATATATATATATATATATATATATATATATATATATATATATATATATATATATATATATATATGTGTGTGTGTCTTGTATAGGCTGTGTTGTCCTCCAGTTTGGAGTGGACGTTTCTGAGAGTGGATCAGACTTGAGTTACTTCTGAGACCGAGGTAAGTCCATAGGACTTACTTAGCTACTATCCTTATATTGGATGTATGCTTGAGTGGTGTGTGTTATGTGCTTTATAGCATGTGTTATTATTTGGTCACCGACCTATGTTATATTGACCGTCCATTTTAGTGGTTGTGATAACCTTTCTCTTTCATCCCGTAGTGGAGTCTGGGAGGTTCTCTGTAGCCAAGTCAGATCTGGTATAAAGGAAGGCCCCTCACCATTCCCACAAGGGTACACGGGAGGTGTGTTGATACTACCCCAGCTGGTTAGAGTACTCAGAGGCGGGGATTATATTCCTCGTGTCACCTATCTTCATATATATATATATATATATATCTATTTATACGATTGAATGATTCTACTTATTAAAGATAATAAACTGGATAAATGTTTGATATCATGCTGAAGTGTTTATCATTTCTGAGGTGTGTTTGTGCTTTATCATCTTCTTATATATGTGTATAGTTAGCTAACGGTTTCATACCGTGTTGTAGATCCCTCGCAGGTCAGGAGAGCTGCGGAGTGATCCGGAGAGGTGATATGCTGAGGGTTCCGTACACGGGGCATATTCGTGGGGTTTTTGAGATTATCATTATTGTACGGATTTCAGTTTGACTTTGTACTCAACAGTACTCTATATTATCCCTTTGAGATGTATATATATATATATATATATATATATATATATATATATATATATATATATATATATATATATATATATATATATATCAGTTTTTATGTTTTGTTTTAATCTATTGGTGCCTTGTTGTAAGATTCAGTGAAGTTGTTGTCAGGCTAGGGCCAGGATCCATTGTGAGACCCTAGCCCAGTAGAACTTCGAGTCCTACGGATTCGGGGTGTTACACCACTGATTAGCGAGACTCTAAATGATGAACCTTATTGGTTCTACAATACAAATGGTTTGTTCGAAGTCCGTAGTGCTTATTTTATAGCTATGAAGGAAGCTGCTTCAAGGGATGGTGTCGGGACGTCAACACAAGGTTCGGGTGATAGCAATTGGAAGAAGTTTTGGAAGGTTAAAATGTTTCCTATGGTACGTGATACTGCTTGGAGAGCATGTAAGGACATTTTGCCTTATAAGACAAATTTACAATCGAGAAGGGTGGATATTAATGTATGGTGTGGTGTCTGTGGAATGATTGAGACGCCTATGCATGTTCTGTTTGAGTGTCGTTGTCCGGGTAGATTTTGGAAGATTTTGTCTCAGTTGGAACGAGCTGGACGGGGAGCGATGAATGTTTGGCAGTGGTTTTCGGCGGCTTCTTTACATGGTCCCCTCTTGATCTGCAGAAGTGAGAGGTGTCGGTTTGGCTCTTGTGGCAGGCTAGAAACAAAAGAATTTTCGAGAATGCACATACCGATTATTCTCAACTATACTTCACACAATAAATGACATGGTGGAGGCTTTCAATGATGACAAAGGTATGATTGTTGGTCCTTCTCTTTCTATCTCTGTTGATGTACTTAGATGGAAGAGACCACCGACGGGGACGATTAAATTGAACTGTGATGCCTCTATATGGGAAGAAGGAGAAGGAGCGGTGGGTTTCATCGCCCGTAATGGGATGGGTGTGGTTTTAGCAGCACAAGCGCGATGTTTGAGTGGGAGGTTTGGTGTTGAGCATGCTGAAGGTGAAGCCATGAGCTGGGCACTGGATGTTGCACTGCATAGGGGGTGGACAAAGGTTATATGTGAGACTGATTGTGCCAGCATTATTTCTAAACTCAATTCCAAAATAATATACAAGCGAGATGTGGGAGGAGTAGTGAAGATTCTACGTCAGAAGGCAACATGTTTTGCTGAATGTCAATTGGCTTTTGTACCCCGATAAGGAAATTGCTTTGCCCATGTGCTTGCCAGTTTGCACCCACGAGAGGAGGTGAATTTCAGTAGAGTGGTTTTTATCCTTTTGAGTTATGTAAGGCCATTAGTGCAGATGATCAATCTTAATAAAATGGGTTTTAATAAAATATATATATAAAAAAAAACCGTGCACGGCACGGATATTTTGAAATACAACTTTTTCATTAAAAGTTACAAAAATCTTAATTTTAAAATTATTTATAGCCATCAAATCTTTTAATTATAAATTACATTTTATTTTGGAACAATTTCACGTTACTTTATATTCTTGGAATGATTAGATATATTTTTTAGATTTTGATATTTTTTTTAATGATTTTGTTATAATATTTATTAAATAATTTTTTTAAGAATACTAAACAATTTTTTCCTTAATTTTTTCAAGGATTATAAGCACAATTTATTTACATTAAATATTTTCGGGATTTTGCTATCCCACATTGACTATCAAGTATGGTTGATGATTTGAGAACTTCTACAAATATAGGGTTTGGACTAAGTTCAAGTATAATTTTTATTCATATTGTCGTTGACCTACTATTTTTATTATATGAGTCGTTGACTATATGAATTTTCTTCTTTTCTTTTTATCTACCGTTATATGGTATATGGGTCGTTGACCTAATATACGCGAGTCTAACTATATACTTTGTTTTGTTATTATTCTAAAATTAATATTGATTTATAGATAAAAGTGATATTTGGATTAGGAAGGTAATGACGGTCTCCACTGTATAAAGTAGAACATAATATCCCAACCGTCATCGATAGAAAGGTTGTCGTCATATTCAGATAGTATGATTTTCCTAAATCATACTCCAATATAAGGGAAGACAGGGTTAGAGTCAATCCAAGCAAGATAAATTCTACAATATTGATTCCAAAGATCGTATATAGGTTACTGATGAACAATAACAGGGTGGTGGAGATAACTTTCAACCAGCGGCTACCAGAGTCCACATCACGTCGTCTTCATATATAATTATTTTTAAAATTATTTGTTATCCACATTTTTTTTAATTCGCCCATATTTTTATGTATAGTGTTAAGTGTAAGTATAACTATTATTCGTATTGAATTAATATCTTGTATATGGGTCGTTGACCTACTGATACGTGGGTCGTCATATGTGGGTCATTGACTATATAATTTAAAAAATCCGTTAATCTACGGATATTTGTTGTATATTTTTTTTTCTTCTTATAATTAATTTGAAATTTGTTTGTTATCCACATTTTTTTAATTCAGCCATATTTTCAGGCATTTTTCTATCACACGCCGGTCTACGGATATTTTTGTAAAATAATTTACTTTCTTAATATTATTCTTTATTCTTTAATATTCTATATTTCAATTACGCTACTGGCAAAATAAATGATCAAAATATTAACGGTCAGAACTAGATATTTTTAAAATTTTTATGTTTTCTAAAAATTCTTCCACGACACATTTATAATTGTAGTAAAATCTCACCGTTGCATATATTATATAAACCCATATTTTTTTATCCTTAACTCTAATTTCGTTACTTGCATACGTAATTTGAGATTTTTTATCATCTCTCATTTGGGACCCCGAGATAGAAGTTTTTATTTATTTATTATTATTTCTGTACATGGACCCGTGATGGATGTCGGTATCAAGATGGATTTAAGCTGCCCAGTTCAATCGTTGAAATGCAAATTTATTTCTCTTAATTTTTTATTGATCTTTTTAAATTCATATTTGTTTTGAATATTCATTTCTCTTATTTTAAATTATAAATTTTGAATTTGCTTGAGGTTGTTGCAAAAATATGTTTCTTCCACCACCGTGTTTATTTTAAAGGTTTACTTTTTTAATTTTTGAACAAATTTATTTTATTCCTTCATAAATTATGGGTTTATTTTAAAAAATTAACGAAAATTATTCACCGATGAAATAATAAAGGGTGAATTAAGTAACTAGGTAGGTTTTTTATTAGGGAAACTAGGTGTATAGGCTAGATTATAGGGAAGCACTAACTATGTATTTTCTATTTGTGAAGGAATCCTTCCTTTAAATAGTAATACCTAATTTTTAATACCCACCCTTCATCGTGTACCCAACTTAGGTTACCAAAAATTAGTTACTCAATTTTAATACCCAACGTACTACATCCAAATTCACTTCGATTACCCAACTTCGTTGTTACCCGATTTTATTACCCAACGTTCTACATCCAAATTCACTTATGTTACCCAACTTCGTTGTTACCCGATTTTAATACCCAACATTCTACATCCATCCAAATTCACTTATGTTACCCAACTTCGTTGTTACCCGATTTTTATACCAACGTTCTACATCCAAATTCACTTATGTTACCCAACTTCGTTGTTACCCGATTTTAATACCTAGCGTTCTACATCTAAATTTACTTTTGTTGCCCAACTTCGATGTTACCCGATTTCAATACCCAACGTTCTACATCCAAATTCACTTATGTTACCCAACTTCGTTGTTACCCGATTTTAATACCCAACGTTCTACATCCAAATTCACTTATGTTACCCAACTTCGTTGTTACCCGATTTTAATACCCAACGTTCTATATCCAACTTCACTTTGGTTTATATATATATATATATATATATATATATATATATATATATATATATATATATATATATATATATATATCAGTTTTATGTTTTGTTTTAATCTATTTGTGTCTTGTTGTAAGATTCAGTGAACTTGTTGTCAGGCTAGGGTCAGGATCCATTGTGAGATCCTAGCCCAGTAGCACCTCGAGTCCTACGGATTTGGGGTGTTACAAAGTTGGTATCAGAGCCCAGGTTCACAACAATGGCACTTGTAATATGCGATAAAGATCGAATAGATAAATAAACAGAACCCGAAAGGGGTTTGACTTTTCAAAAGGTTTTGGTTTTGAAATGAGTACAAATGTTTTGGGATATCGTGTACGTGAGCCATCGCCCCTCTGAAGATCTCGATAGTATAGATATATATAGAAATTTTGTTGTGATTGATTTGATATATATCTATACATATGGCATATATATAGCCTTCTAAGTTAGGTTTACGTCTTCTGGAGATGGTTCAGACTAGAGCCTTACCTGTAGTTAGACGAGGTAGAGTTAGACCCCCTCTAGGTAGAGGACGGGGTAGGACTCCTGCTGACGGTTCACATGCAGCGGGAGAGATTCACGAGGAGGTTGCTGAGAGTGCCGTTCCTAAGACTGGGAACGGTGCAGCTGAGAGACAAGGGTCACAGAGAGCCTAGTGTAGTGAGTCTAATCGTGTCTCCATGGGGGATCAGAGTTCCGTGCTTATATAAGACGAGTAGAGGAGGCTGCCAGAGCCGGTAGACGTGCCCTAGATTTACAGGCACAAGAGGGACCATCTGAGAGATCCCACAGAGTGACTCAAGTGACAGCTGTACAGGCACATGCTGCTGAGATTCCTCAGGTTCGAGAGGAGCATCGAGGGCCTCGACCAGATACCTGGTTGAAGGCATTCCACCAGATGGGTGTACCCCCTTTCACTGGGAAGGTGGTGTTAGAGGTTGAGCTTTGGATTGGACATGTGGACTCAACTCTGGAGTCCATTAGATGTCCAATGGACAGACAGATCGAGTTGGTGCAGACTTTATTCCGGGACTTGGCACAACACTGGTGGAGATCAGTACAGGGTCAGGTTACCAGTTATGAGCATATGAGGACGATGATCAGAGAGCGTTTCTACCCTGCCTCACTGAGGAGGGAGAAACTGCGGGATTTTGTGGAGGCTGGTTTGAGGATGTACCAGTCTCCGAGGCTATCAAGAGGTCCCAGGAGGAGCTGGCATTGCTGGGTCCAGCTGCACCTCTTCCATATCAGCATGTATATTTGTTTTCCCGACGACTGAGGGATACTATCCGGACCTACATGGCAGGATTTCATTGTGAGACTCTTATGGATTATCAAGACAGAGCTTCCGACTATGAGAGGGAGCGAGCTGGTCAGAGGAGAGCATCTCAGACCGGAGGGTCTGAGAAGAGGCAGCGTACAGGGCATACCAGTGGTATTGGTGGTGTTGCTAGTGTTTGGCGAGGTCAAAGACGCCAGAGTCACCCCTCATCTGCACCGGTTGCAGATAAGGGACGTCAATGTTTTAACTGTGGTGATCCAGGACATATGAGGCCCGAGTGCACGAGGCCACTAGTGAGTTGCTGCACTTGTGGTAGGTAGGGTCACAGAGTTGTTTACTGCCGACAGGGCAGAGCTTCATCTCAGCAGGGTTCTTCCCCTGTCAGTGTAGCGGGAGGTGGGCAAAAGCCACCTCAGCAGCAGCAGATACAGGGACAGCAGAGGGTCCTAGATCGCCCTACGACTCAGGGATCTGCTCTTGGGCCGAGTAGAGGCAAAGGTCGTGGTGGGAGCACCATTGACACCCGAGGGCCACAGGGCCGAGTTTTTGAGTTGAGGAGTGCAGAGGAGCTAGCTGCACCGACTGCTACAGGTACCATTCTGATTCATGGTTTACCTGTTAGAGTCTTATTTGATACTGGTGCTACGCATTCTTTTATTTCTGATGCTTGTGTAGAGTGTCTGAGTCTAGATACGGTTGAGGGGATGCCCTTTATTATAGGGTTACCCGATGGTGGTAGGGTCAGAGGTACCCGTGAGATTCATGGTTGTCCCATTTCTGTAGGGACTTGTGTGTTACTAGTTGACTTATTTGTCATGTCATTAGAGCATGAAGAAGTCATTCTAGGTATGGATTGGATGGATAGACATTCTACAGTCTTAAATGTAGGTAGGAGGACTGTTACCCTCTCTACAAAGTTAGGTCAGATAGAGGTTTTCCGAGGTTGGGACCTTGGAAAGACAGGCACGATTATCAATGCGATACGGGCAGCTAGACTGATTGCACAGGGTTGTGAGGCCTTTTGGTGTTATGCCATGAAGGAGGGGGAGAGTCCAGCATTAGAGGATATCCTAGTGGTCTGTGAGTTTACGGATGTGTTTGTTGAGCCGTCCAGTTTCCCGCCTCAGAGGAGTGTGGACTTCAGTATTGAGTTAGAGCCTGGTACGAGACCGATCTCGAAGGCCCCATACCGGATGGAGCCTGTCGAGATGCTGGAGCTGAAGAAGCAACTTGAGGAGCTGGTTGAGAAGGGCTTCATTCGCCCTAGCGTGTCCCCATGGGGAACACCTGTCCTCTTCGTACGGAAGAAGGACGGATCGTTGAGATTATGCATTGATTATAGAGAGCTGAACAAGGTGACCATCAAGAACAAGTATCCACTGCCTCGTATTGATGATTTGTTAGATCAGCTTCAGGGAGCTACAGTATTCTCCAGGATTGACCTGCGCTCAGGATATCACCAGCTGAGGGTGAGAGGGCAGGATGTGAACAAGACAGCATTCCGGACCAGATATGGCCACTACGAGTTTGTAGTGATGCCATTTGGGCTTACGAATGCCCCAACAGTCTTTATGGAGTTGATTAACAGCATTTTCATCGGCTTCCTAGATCAGTTTGTGGTGGTCTTCATAGATGGCATTTTGGTGTACTCTCACAGCAGAGATGAGCATGCAGGACATCTGAAGACTGTATTGCAGGTTTTACGAGATAGAGAATTTTATGTTAAGTTCTCTAAGTGCGAGTTCTGGATGCCAAAGGTAGCATTCCTGGGTCATGTGGTATCAGCTGAAGGAATTAAGGTGGATCCGGCCAAGATTGAAGCAGTAGCAGCATGGACGACACCGACGAACGTCAAGGAAGTACGTAGCTTCCTTGGCCAGCCGGTTATTACAAACGCTTTGTGGAGGGATTTTCTGTGATTGCCCGTCCACTGACGAGTCTACTGAGGACGACTACCAGATTTGTATGGTTTGATCAGTGTATGCAGAGTTTTGAGGAGCTGAAGCTAGGCTTGGGATGTGTTTTGATGCAGCGGGGCAGAGTGATTGCATATGCGTCTCGACAGCTGAAGATGTTTGAGGAGAACTACCCGACTCATGAGTTGGAGTTGGCAGCGGTAGTTCATGCACTGAAGATCTAGAGACACTACCTGTATGGTACTACATGTCAGATCTTCACAGACCATAAGAGTCTGAAGTACATTTTCACGCAGCGGGAATTGAATAACAGCTAGGTGGCTCGAGCTGATCAAGGATTTTGATCTGAAGATTCTGTACCATCCAGGGAAGGCGAACGTTGTCGCCGACGCCCTGAGCAGGAAGACGCCTCGAGAGCAGGCGATTGCGAGATTGACAGTACAACATCAGTTGTAGAGAGACCTGATCTGGTTAGAGTTGGACATCCAGTTTCCTGATGAGGATGCCCAGCTGCGTACTTTAGAGGTTCTTCCTGATCTGCTGGGTGAGATCCAGCAGAAGCAGGACACCTGCCCGACACTGATGAGGATACGAGATAGGATGTCTAGAGATGAGGCACCACAGTTCCTGCTAGGAGAAGATGGAGTATTGAGGCGCCGCGGTCGTGTCTGTGTACCCACTGATGCGGATTTACGTCAGAGGATTTTACAGGAGGCTCATTGTACACCTTACTTTGTACATCCAAGTACGAGTAAGATGTACCAGGACTTGAGACGTTTATATTGGTGGGGAGGGCTGAAGCCCGATGTGGCCAGATTTGTAGCGCAGTGTGCGATCTGTCAACAGGTCAAGATAGAGCATAGCAGACCTGGAGGTGAGCTCCATCCACTTCTTGTTCCACAAAGGAAGTGGGAGGATGTCACCATGGACTTTGTGACTGGGCTGAGACTGAGCCGGAGTTTTGATGTTATCTGGGTTATAGTAGACAAATTGGCGAAGACGGAACGTTTCATTCCTATTCGGGAGACGTGGCCGGTGAGCAGATTAGCAGAGGAGTACACTAGGCAGATAGTGAGACTCCATGGTGTACCTAGGACGATCGTCTCAGATAGAGATGCACGATTCACCTCGAGATTCTGGCAGCAAATTCAGACTGCCCTGGGGACGAGTTTACACTTCACGACTGCGTTCCATCCTCAGACAGATGGTCAGTTAGAGAGGACCATTCAAACACTAGAGGATATGCTGCGACCTTGTGTGTTGGATTGGGAACAAGTGTGGACGGATCATCTCCCACTAGTTGAGTTCTCATACAACAACAGCTGGCATGCATCAATTGGGATGGCCCCATATGAGGCACTGTATGGACAGAGATGCCGTACTCCGTTATGCTGGGACGAGCAGAGCAGTATTAGTGGTTTGACACCTGATTAGATTCAGGATGATGTGTCTCGAGTAGCAGTGATTAGAGAGCGCATGCTAACTGCACAGAGCCGTCAGAAGTCATATGTTGATAGGAGGTGTAGACCTCTAGAGTTTAGAGTTGGAGCCCATGTGTAGCTTAGAGTGTCCCCGACACGAGGTGTTAGACGTTTTGGCATTAAGGGGAAGCTGAGTCCCCGATATGTCGGACCGTTCGAGATTCTGGATCGGGTTGGGAGCGCATCATACAGATTAGCCTTGCCTCCGAGATTAGAGGGTGTTCACCCTGTATTTCACGTGTCTCAGCTGAGGGAGTATATACCAGATCCGAGACATATTGTGAGTTATGATGATTTGGTGGTCGAGCCGGACCACACTTTTGTTGAGCACCCTATTGTAGTCCTAGAACGAGGTATGAGACGCCTGCGTTCGAAGGACATTTCTATTTTGAGGATACAGTGGTCGAGACGAGGACCTGAGGAGGCTACATGGGAGACTGAGGATAGTATCCAGAGGAACTATCCAGAGTTCTATGCCGAGATAGATGCACCAGTAGGATCACCGAGTAGAGCTTAGTACTATCTTGGTGAGTATTATGTGCTTATATGCTTATATGCTATGATGTGTTTATTTTCATACTAGCTTTGATGTGATATATGATCTTATTAGATCTTGTTGTGCTAGTATGATTATTGTTTATAGCTGAAGATGGCTCTATCCTCCATGCTATTGTGATACGTTTAGGATTCAGATGGAGATGGTTATTCCTCCATGCTATTTTGATGGACATAGTGTTGCTGGAGATGTTTTTCCTCCATGTCTTTTTGTTATGAGTATGATACGGCTAGAGATGTGATTCTTCTATGCCTTGTGATGTGTTTATGGTTTGGCTAGAGATGGTTTTTCTCTATGCCTTGGATAGTGTTTTGTTGCTAGAGTTGATGATTTCCTCCATGCTTATGTTTGAGGTTATAGAGAGATTTGTACCTCGGCTTGTGAGTCCGAGTGGTTTGAGGACTTTACAAGTTTCGGGACGAAACTTGTTTTTAGGGGGGTGAGATGTAAGAGCCTTAGTCTTTTGGACCGAGTTTGCCTTAGCCGAGATTTGATCTTAGCCGCCCCCGCGGGCTTGTGTGTCACCCCAGTGGGTTCCCGCTCCCGCGGCCCAGGGAACCGCCCCCGCAGTTTCCTGCGGCTGCAGCCGATTTTGTTGACCGGTTGACCATGCTTTACCTTTCCTTCTTAACCTCACCTTGGCTTCGTGACCAAGGGTTCCTCACTTCATTTCCCAGCCACATTACGTCCTTCTTGCTTCTCCTTCTTCCTCTTTGATCTTGTTCTTGTTTTTCCTTTGGGTTTGGAAGAGAATTGATGTGGTTTTGATGATGTTGATGCTAGTGGTTGTGGTTGATGAGCTTGAGAGCCAGTGTTAGTGTGTTGTTGATCATTCCTTGCTGCATAGGACCACAAGTGTGGTAAGCTCTTTGCTTCTTCATCCTTCTCTTCTTCCTTTCTTTGATTCCATCTTCCTTAGCTTAGGATTAGATGATTTGATCATAGATTAATGTTAGTATGTGTATGTATATGCATGTGTGTGATTTTGGAATGGAAAGACGTAATTTGATCACGTGAAGAGTGGAAAGAGGACTCGCGGGGCTACGTTCTGCACTGTCGCCGCCCCCGCGCCTGGAAGCCGCCGCCCCTGCGGAAGACGTGTCACGCACCCGCGGCCAGAAGCCACCGCCCCCACGGCAACGGTCACAGCGCCAGTGCCTGCGTCATTCCTCGCTTGCTCTTGCCAGCGGCCACGGTCACCGCGCCTGCGGTTTGCCTGTTCCGCCCCTGCGTCTTTCCGTCACGCAGGTGCGTCTTGTCCCGGATCTACCTAGAGTTGGGTAGATCCTTTCCTTTCCTAGTATGAGCGGTTTAGTGGCATGCTAGGTACGTATATGAGGATAGAATGAGGATGATCATGTTATCGTTTATGCCGGTTATGGCTTTGAAGTTTATGAGTTAGGATACGATCCTTATGGATCCCTTAGGTCTAGGTGTGACCCCTGTGATGGATATGAGTTTGATATATTGTTATGCCTTGTTACTAGGCAGTGTTGTCCTCCAGTTTAGAGTGGACCACGTTTAGAGTTGATCGTAGTTGAGACTACTCCGAGGTTGAGGTAAGTCCATAGGACTTACTTAGCTACCATCCTTGTATTGGATGTATGCATGAGTGGTGTTTGTTATATGCTTTATAGCATGCGATATGGTTCATTACCGACCTATGTACCGCCCATTGTAGTGGTTGTGACAACTTGCCTTTCATCCCGTATTGGAGTCTGGGAAGTTCTCTGTAGTCTAGTTAGATCTGGTATACGGGAAGGGCACTAACCACTCCTTATGGTATACGGGAAGGTGCGATGATACCACTCCAGCTAGCTATTGCATGCAGAGGCGAGGATTATATACATTCCTCGTGTCACATATATTCATATGCAGATATATATACTATTTGAGTGATTGACGTTATAAAGATAATAAACCGGGTAAATGTGTGAAAGCATGATGATGTGTTATGATTCCTGATGTGTGTTTGTGCTCTTGCAACTTCTTATATATGTGTATGGTTAGCTAACGGTTTTATACCGTGTTGTAGATCCTTTGCAGGTTAGGAGAGCTGTAGAGTGATCCAGAGGGGTGATCCGCTGAGGGCTCCGTACACTAGGGCGATATCGTGGGATATGGGATATTTATGTTGTACGGATATATATTTTTTGATTTTGTACTCAGCGGTTATTCTGTATTACCTTTTGATATGTATATATATATATATATATATATCAGTTTTATGTTTTGTTTTAATCTATTTGTGCCTTGTTGTAAGATTCAGTGAACTTGTTGTCAGGTTAGGGGTCAGGATCCATTGTGAGATCCTAGCCTAGTAGCACCTCGAGTCCTACGGATTTGGAGTGTTACAGAAGAAGTAACTACTCATGCGGTGATGACCTTAATGTCATGCATTGTGGAAGAGATAAATCTATGTATATTATTCCATAAATCTTCCTTACTATTCTATCATGAATCATACAACTAACAAAACATGATTTAAAACCCAAATTCACCATTGAAACTTGAAGATAAGAATGCATAAAAAGATATATAAATATATATATATATATATATATATATATATATATATATATATATATATATATATATATATATATATATATATATATATATATATATATATATATATATATATATATATGAACCAACATACATATTTGCTTATTCTTCAGAAACACCAGCTAACATTAAAAAAAAGACAAAAACCAAAGAAGATCAAACAACACAAGCTTCAAACCAAAGATAGTCTAAAAACCATGAATCTTGATCTGATCCTTCTTGACAAGCCCAACATGAACAAGGAAATGTGCGGCGTTTTTACGCTGATCACCTTGAAGCTGAATAACTTTGCCTAGCTCTTTGTCTTGAACAACATTACCATTACAACGGAATTCCTTCTTAAGATCCTTAAGGATCTTTTCGTAGTTGTAATCCTTCTTAAGCCCTTTAACTGTCGTTAAGCTCTTCTTTCCGTTCCTTTGTTGAATTCGGATATGAACATACTCCTTTGCTCCCGGAGCATCCGAATATTTCGCATCAGCAAATGGGTCGAAAGCACTGGGAATCTGAATTTCCAGCTCAACCATGTAAATATTCTTGGTTTCGAACCTTAAACGGAGAACGCAGCTTTTATGTTGATTCTTTTTGCTTTCTTGTTCTGTAGACATGGATTAACCAAAATTAATCATTGATTACAACTTCTTCTTTTTTTTTTTGATATTGTACAGTAAGAGATTAGACTAGATCATCTTCTTGAGACTCTCCAGCCTAGGGCATCCTTTCGGATGAGATCTTCCACTACGAGGGTGGTCGATGATGAAACTTACGGGTAGCCATGTCCCAATTCTACGAGCTTATCGGCAACACAATTGACTTCCCTGAAGACGTGCCGGATTCTGACCTGACGGAAGCTAGCCATAATGTTAGAAATATCCGAAATAATAAGGTCAAGTTTCTATGGGGGTTTCCAAATTTGTTTAATAGAATTGATAATTGTAAGGTTATCCCCTTCAATTTCAATTTTAGTAATTTCCAAATCACATTCTTTGATCAAACCTTCCCGTAGCGCACATGCTTCAACATGGAGGACTAATATGTTTTCACATTGTCCATAGCCAAGGGTAATGGTCGAAGCATGTTGGTCTCTAAGGATAAATCCATAGGCACATTCTCTAGATCCAAGTTTAGAGCCATCAAAATTTAGTTTGGTGAATTCATTTTCGGGTTTAATCCAATGGATATTCCGGGTTTTCCTATTGTTCTTGGGTGGGTTAGGTTTACTCTGAATCTTCCTTTTGTTCGTTTCTTGCCAATCCTTTATTTGCGATTGAACAACTAAATCAATATTTAGTGGTTTCTTATTATTAAAAATACTTTAATTTCTAGTGACCCAAATATTCCACCAAGTCATGGCGAGTAATACTAATGTTTTATCATCTAGTTTAACTCTTAATAGAGTAAACATATCAGAAATGTTTTGGTTTGTGTTACTTAGAAGTTGGAGATTGGTTTTTATTTTTCCATCAGTTATATTGTTCATCAAGAAGTGACATTTAAAGAATACATGTTTTAATGACTCATATGGGTGGTTACATAGAGTACATTGCATAGGAACCGGAACCTTTTGTTTCTCAAGATTTTCCTTAGTTGGAAGTCCATTTATTGATAGTTTCCAAAGAAAGTTTTTTACTTTAGGCATGACATCCATTTCCCAAATCCATGCATTTGGATTCGTTATTAACCCTTTGTTATTAGAGATATGGTCCATGGCCGATTTTGTGGAGTACGAGCCTTTGTCCGAAGCTGCCCAGTAAAGATGGTCTCGAATGAAAAACTTTAGTAGTTGGTAGGACTTAACCGCGATCATTATTTCCGGGGGAAGGGAGTTTCCTATATTGTAGTCCAGTTTTTGGATATCCCATTTGTTCTCAAATATGTAATTGCTAATTGTTTCGTCTTCATCAATAGCGATATTATTCTTTAATAGTTTAATGAGTGGTTGATCCGACACCCACTTGTTTTTCCAAAACTTTACAGTTTTTCATGTAACACCCCGAATCCGCAGGACTCGGGGCGCTACTGGGCTAGAATCTCACAATGGATCCTGACCCTAGCCTGACAACAAGTTCACTGGATCTTACAACAAGGAACAGATAGATTAAAACCAAAACATCAAACTGTAATACATATATCAAAAGGTCTACAAAACACCGCTGAGTACAAACCAAAACATCTATCCATACATAACAAAATCATCCCATATCCCTCGCGCAATCCTAGTGTACGGAAGACCTAAGCGGATCACCCCATCTGGATCACTCTGCAGTTCTCCTAACCTGCAAAGCATCTACAACACGGTATATAACCGTTAGCTAACCATTCATATATAAGATAATGCATAAGCACAAACACAAGTCATGGAATCATACACACATAATCATGTTGTCACACATTTACCCGGTTAATCATCTTTATAAAGTCCAACACTCAAATCGTGTATATATATATATATATATATATATATATATATATATATATATATATATATATATATATATATATGTATGTATGTATGTATGTATGTATATGAACATATGTGACACGAGAAATATATAATCCCCGCCTCTGGGTGCTATAGACAGCTGGAGTGGTATCGGCACACCTCCCGTATACCCTAAGGTAGTGGTGAAGTGTCCATCGCGTATACCAGGTCTGGCCTGACTGCAGAGAACCTCCCAGACTCCATGGCGGGATGAAAGGGGCAGGTTATCACGGCCACTACAATGGGCGTTCAAATAAACCATAGGTCGGTAATAATCAACATCGCATGCTATCAAGCATAAAACAAACACCACTCATGCAAACATCCGATATAAGGATGGTAGCTAAGTAAGTCCTACGGACTTACCTCAACCTCAAGATATCTTCAACCACGATCAACTCCAATCTGGAGAACAACACTACCTAAGAACAAGGCATAAAGAGATATCACATCTCCTATCAATCAAAGGGGTCACACCTAGACCCAAGGGATCCATGAGGATCATATCCAACCTATAAACCTCAACAACCTACTAAACCTCAAAGCCATAACCGGCACATATCGATAGCATAATCATCATCATCCTATCCTCATACACACACCTAGCATGCCACTAACCCACTCATACTAGGAAAGGAAAGGATCCATACCACTCTAGGTAGGTCATGCACAAGACGCACCTGCGTAACAGGAAGGACGCAGGGGCGAAGCACTGGGAGGCGCAGGGGCGGCGGCACTCCCACGCAGGGGCGGAGACACTGGTGGCGCAGGGGCAGTGGCACTCCCACGCAGGGGCAGTTTGTAGTGCAGAAAGTGATTCCCGACTTCTCTTTGATTCTTCACTCAAATATTTCACGTCTTCATCATCCAGCAACCATACACATACATATATATATATATACATATAGACATCAATATATGCCTAGGAGATCCAAAACAAGATTCAACTTGTGTAATCCTAAGTTAAAAGAGAAGGAAAGGAAGAAAAGAAGGAAGGAAGAAAGAAAGAAAGAAGAAGAAAGAGGAAGAGCTTACCACAACTGCAACCTATACAGAGGAAGAGATCATCACTAACACATCTCAGCTGGCTCCCATAGCACAACATCAACACTCAACACCATCATCATCCAAAACTCACACAAACTCTCTTGCAAACCAAGGAAAAATCAAGAAGAAGATCAAAGGAGAAGGAAGGAGAGAAGAAGAACGTGAGGCAGCTGGAGAATGAAGGAAACCCTTCATCTTGAAGCAAAGGAGGTAGTTATAGGGAAGGAGAAGAGTAAAGCATGGTCAAGAGTCAGCAATGCCGGCTGAAGCCACTGGACCCGCAGGGGCGGCCCACTGGACCCGCAGGGGCGGCTAGGTCCCGGCTCAACACCTAAAGACTAAGGCTCTTACATCTCCATCGCCTACACTCCAACGGAATCCCGACTCGAATTCAGGTCTAAGGTTCATTAGTCTCTTCCATTGCCAAGATGTATTTTTTGTAGTTCTATAATTCCATAAAAAGGAACCTTTAAGGTATTTTTCGTTGATGACCTTAACCAAAATATTATCAGGTTCATCCATAATTTTTCATAGAAGTTTCATTTGTAGGACCTCATTCATGTCCTCTGCTTTCCTAATACCCACTCCACCTCTTTGTTTAGGCTTGCATATTTTATCCCAGCTGATAAGAGGGTGGAAATTAGGCCCTTTGTTCCAAAAGAAAGTTCGATTTATTTGATCTAATTCTTTATGAATGTTTGTTGGGAGTATAAAGCTTTGCATTATAAAGTTTGGTTTAGCATTGAGGTTTGCCTTGATTAGGGTTGTTCTTCCTTCTTGAGAAAGCGTTGACGCATTCCATTTAATTAATTGTTGTCTAGATTTTGGTATCACGTCTTTAAAGACACTCTTATTTACTCTACCATTAATAATTGGACATTCAAGATATTCATTCAAGCAATCTGTAGAGGTTATTCCAATATTTAATTGGATTTGTCTTTTTACATTGATTACAACTTGTTTAGTATGACAAAACCCCTATAAAATCAATAAATTTATTGATTTTTATGAATTTTATCATTTACTTTACAGCCAATGAATAAAAAAAGCTAAAAACATAAATTATACATAATTTCGAACCAAATGATGAATTCTAACAAATGACAGATTTGTAAAGCTCATCAGAAACTCAGATGTAATATATTCTTATACCACTTCACTAATTTAAAATATCACTACAAGTATAAGAGTACTTTTCCTGTCTCATTTGCTTAGGTACCAACTGAATGGACTTTGTTCAAAATACTATCTCATTCTTTTTCATTCTTGACAGCTGAACATGGTATCCTTTACTCGAGGGCCTATCCGAGTTCAGACGATAACAGAATTTCAACAAAAATAGTACACCATTATATTCAACTAGGGGGAAAAAAAAGGCAGAATAGACTCCAAAGAAATTACGTCTTTGCAGAAAGATGTAACAAGTTATGAATTGTTCTACATTATGTAAGGTATGAACAAAATCAGATTCATATAGAAGAAAAAAATATTTCCCCTAATATATCAGAAAATGGCCAAACAAAATTATCAACTATGATTTTGTTGATATATAATTAAATATGTTGAACTCACCAAATCAATATTAGGCCTAACAATTTTCTTGCAGAAACAACACTGATGACCTTCTTCACTCTGCTCACAATACTCCACTAGAGATCTCCATAATACCCATATTCATATTTATTTAGATTATGAAGATAATACGGTTTCGCATCCAAGATAATGGATAACCAAGAAGTAGCAATCCAAACATATCCTTTATCAATCATCTCAAGCTCCTTCAGCAAACATTCAGATATTTGTTGACGATGAAGCAGATTCATGTGAGTTCCAATCAACATTTCAGAATAGTTCAGTTGGTGGTTCGATTCTAGTTAGCTTATGACTATCATTACTCTTCTAGCATACCAATTTTGTTGTTAGATACTTAGATACATGGTTCAATTCTAGTTGGCTTTGATCTCTTAATGGCAAAGATAGTACCTGATTCAACACAAATTAGACTCTCCTTATTCTCAATGGACCAAAAGACATAACTTGTTGTTAGATACATGGTGAATATAAAGAAGATCTTATGGTTCATAAAGACTTCTACTTTTTGATATTTTGACTGAGCAGAACAAATAATCTTCCATGATCCACATTCCTCCATTTCAACACCAACAATTCAATTTTCAAACATGAAAAAGTTGCTGCAAATCAAGTCAAAAAAACTTTTAATTCAGAGAAATACAAACCTTTGCTTGAACCTCAATTTCTCACCTAGGATAATCTACCACAAAATTTCATCCTTGCTTTATATGTAACTATAACCAGAGAAATCAAAAGGCAAACAATAAATCAACCAAATAAGTATAAACCAAGAAGAAACTTACACTGCACTTAAATCTGAGCAAAGGGACAGCAGAAGAGCTGAAACTTCTAGGGCTAGTCGTGCCAACAGAAAGGAACTTAGTGAATTTTACATTTACAAAGATCCGGCGCCTCTCATCCCCTTCAGATAAAAAATTTTCAAAATTAAATCTCCACGTAATTCAGAAGAGAGGTAGAAGAGAGACGAAGAAGAGACATATAAGAGTTAATCAACAAACCTTAACCTGTATAGAGGTAGAAGAGAGACGAATAAGCTATTAATGAGGACAAAGAAGAACAGTGAAGAGAAGTAGCAATGGAAGATGAAGAAATCGGGACGACGAAGAAAGGAGACGAGCAAAGAAAGGAGACGAGCGAAGCGGATGAGAAGACGAATTGCCATGATATCGTCCAGCCGAAGTGAGAGAGGAAGAGAGAAGTGAAAGAGCAAAAAGGATGAAAATTTTTTAGAAATCCTATTTATACCTATATACTTAATGCCTAGTAAAATTTTGCCTACAATATAAGGGTGCACTAGTGACACGGACCGCGCTTCTCAACCAATCCGGAAGCATCCGGAACGTTCGGGACGCTCGTAGAAGTCTCCGGACATGGCCGGAAGATCCTAGAGAAATGCGGAACCATCTAGGCATGGCTAGAGCCTTGCGGAATATTCTAGATAAGTAGAGAAGCTTGTAAGGAATTCTAGCCAAGAAGGATCCGGATTCTCCAAGACTTGTCCAAATCCGGAACCTTCCTAGGAGGGGTGGCCTTGGGCTATAAATAGGGAGTGCCACCCCCTCATTTGGATCATCGAAGTTCCAAGCTCTCATCCAAGCATTGTAAAGCTCTCTTACAATACAAAACTTTCTTTCCCACACACAAGGCCTTCAAAGTTCTCTTAGCCATCAATCTTAAGCTCTTTCGTTGGCAACATCGGGAATAGGCTGATCTTAGCACGACAAGGGGTCGAGACAAGCTAAGAGCCGCACGGTTTGGAGTTAGGGAAACTCAGCCCGTGACACTAGTACCTCAATTATCTTAATAATAAATTTGAGTTTATAGGAGGCACTAATCCTAAACTAGTTATTAATAATAAAAAAAACGCATGTAGCTATTCTAGCCTAACCTAACATTCACATACGACTATACGAGGAGCCGTTCTTCTCTAGCCGTCGTTCGACTCGTCACTAACTTCACCCCAGCCCAGGCTCCACGAACTCGTATAATACGTCTTCTCAACAAAGGTTGGCATCTGTTCCTTACTTATTCTCTTCTTTTTTCTTTTCTCTAGCCGTCGACCGATGTTCACTCCAGGCTGATAAGCTCTACGAATTGGTTCTTCTCCAGCCTCGACATCGACCTCCTGAGCTCTCCAATATACACTGCATTCTGACATTGTTCTCGATTCAGGCTTTCGTTCTTATCCAGTATCAACATCGACCTCCGCCTACAGGCTTCCGTTCTTCACTCGGGCTTTCGTTCTTCTTCTCATCTTCTCCGGTCGACAGTCTGCACTCTGCAGCTACTGTAAGTAATAGTTTATACAATTACACGGTTTGATAATCTGATTAATCTCTATTCTGAATTCTCTAGTACCTAATCATTCAACAAACTTCCATTGTGGAATTTAAAATCAGGCGCTTACAAAACACCCTAGACCTATGGAACACGAAAATGGAGATATCGAGCCGCAACAGAGGACGAGGTACAAGGGAAAGCACGATAAGCCCAAACCATGGGACGACCCCAGTATTGACCATTGGAAAGTCGAGAAATTTGACCCTTCTTGGAACGAAGGCGGCATGCTTGAAGTCAGCTCCTTCTCTACTCTTTTCCCTAAATACAGAGGTAGGTCCTTTTTAGTCTTCTCAATCATGAAATTAAAATCGTCTGTTTTCATGTTATATACTGCAATCGATGTTTATAATGCTGTGAAACTTATGATTGATGGTGGTAACATCAAGACAGAGTTGTTATGTATAACGCAACGGTAATTATAGTGTGAACTTTCTTGAACATTTTCATGTAGAAATTATTGGCTCTCCGTCTTCATTGAGCGCTTGATACATCTGATTGGGAATTTCAAGTTTTTGTGGAACCTGGCTTCTAACCTATTTGCTATGGTAAATTGCAGCGTGTTTGCAATATTATACAACCACCCTTAAAGACATTATTTTTAGCAAAGTCATACCAAATTTCAGTTATAAGCTCGAGAAACAACATTTTTTTGGTGGGATCGAGAAACAACAGTTAAATGGATAATCCTTGTTCATATGCTAGCAAAATGAAATATGTCCACTCTTACTTTTTTAATTTTATCTTGGTAAACAACATGTAGATGAGTAGTGGGTACAATCTTCTAGAAATTAGTTCATTTAAATGGGTTAATTGAACTTTCAAGGTAAATTTGATTAGGGTGTCAAATGATTTTGAAGGGTGGTCTGGTATAATTTTGCAATTTAGGGTTGGTTTCTGAAAAGAGCATATTTTAAGGTTGATTTTACGTAATTTACCCTATTTTCTGTTGAAGATTTTAGGAATAGTTGCTAAGCATGTGTGAAAACATAAGAATATCTTATCTCTCAGCCAGCACCATCCTGTGATTAGATATACCTTGTATTTAGCTGGAAGGTGTAGTTTGGTATAATATTGCAATTTAGGGTTAGTTTTTTGAAAAGAGGCATATTTTAAGGTTGGTTTTACGTAATTTACCCTATTTCATGTTGAAGATTTTAGGAATAGTTGTTAAGCATGTGTGGAAACATAAGAATATCTTATCTCTCAGCCAGCACCATCCCGTGATTAATATAACTACTATTTAGCTGAAAAGTGTATTCTGAGGATGAATGCTCACTTTTCTGAGTACAGCTGATCTGTTCGTGAAGATAGAGGCTTTGGGCAGTGTAGGAATAACTGCATGTTAATCTTTTAATTTGTTGATGCAAACTTATATGCCTTAGTGATGCTGGTCTTGTCACTGATAGCATTGTGTTCTTGACACTTCTTGTTTAAAGTTATGAAGTCAGAGACTCAGAGGGTTTTGGGTAATATTGGAATACCATCTAAGATTTTCTTATTGGTTGGTATAACAACTGCATCACATTATTCCTGTTTTTTTTTGTTCTGATTCTTGAGGGTTCAAGTTGTGTTTTGGAGATTTGTTCATTCTTTATTCTTATGTAGCTGGTTCTGGCTTCGGTTATATATTATGCATTTATTAGTATACTTTTATATATGCTTCTTGAAAGTTTTGAGGAGATAGTATCTGCAAGCTGGTCACACACTTGGTAATAGGCTTATTATGTTACTTCACTCAGCCTATGTTAGAGTGTTGGTCATGTTTTCTTCGTATTGATATATTTGTCTTTTTTTGTTTCAGAGAAATATTTACAAGAAGTGTGGCCAATTATAAAAGGTGCACTAAAAGAGCATGGTATTGCATGTGAGCTTAATTTGGTAAGTAATATATTATTTTATTTTATTTTGCTTGTTACGGGATGAAATCTCTCTACCTTTGACTTTTAGGACTTTAGTTTTCCATGCTCAATTTGCAGTTTCAATCCTATGCGAAAGCACGCTAAACAACTTTGAGCCAATCATTTTTCCTTGAACTCTATAACTTGTTTCCGTGGCTATGCTTCTTCCATTGCCTAACGCCCACACTGTCCATAGTTGTGTTCTTTGGCTAAACCTCCATTTATCTGGGTGTTTATTCGTGCAATTTACGTCATTGTGGAATCCTTTTCAACATGTCAATGTGGAATAAATGCATTATGAAACATCATTGTCTTCTTTGACAGATCCTCTTCCTTCGTTTAACTTATAAACCCTCTTGGTTTATCGTTAGCCTCCTATAGAAAATAATTCTGCTTATCTTTATTGAATTATAAAATCTGTACATATAGGTTGCTGGAACAATAAATTATATCCTAATAAGAAGTATATATGTCAGTATCAACAACTAGGAAGTGTTCCTGCTGCTGAAGTACCATTTATTGCTATGAAGGCCTGCATTTTCTTACATCAATTTTTTGTGATGTTAGGTTGAGGGTTCTATGTCCGTATCAACAACTAGGAAGACCCGGGATCCATTTATTGTTATGAAGGCCAGGGATCTGATTAAGCTTTTATCAAGAAGTGTTCCTGCACCTCAGGTATGTTAATGTCACTATACGTATTAATCGCCTCCTTTATGTCTACACTGCTGCTCCATCCGGAGAAGATTTGTTTCTCTTTTTTACTTTTTTTAGTTTCTCATGCTGGACCACTTAATTTCTTTCCAGGGAAATTAATTCGTTGGCATTTTTCTTTTTGGTGAAATCTTATGTTAGCTATGATATAATGCTTCTGACATAGGAGATTTGCTCTGAAGTCTTAGCCGATCATACATTTGTATGTTTCAAATCCAAAAGTTTGCCTATAATCCATCTTCTTCACAGTGATTTTGTTACCTCAGGCAATAAAAATTCTGGATGATGAAATGCAATGTGATGTCATCAAGGTTGGCAATCTGGTTCGCAGTAAGGTGTGCTGTCTGGCTCTACTATATACAAATTGTTTCTTATGTTGTTCGTATCATACATTTCATGTTGCATTCATCCACAAAAACACAGTCAGTGGACCAGTACCAATTTTTTTGATAAGTTGAAAGGAGTTTATTTAAATAACAATGGAAAGTTTAACAGTTACTATACAGTGAAATGGGTTTCTGTGCTAGAAAGGTATTTTTTTGTCAAATATGTGCTCTATCTCTGAGTTGAAACAGTTGAGCAAAGTTTTGATCGGAATTCTTAATCTTATTTTCAATATTTTTTGGGTGATTGTAAGACCATAACTGATTGGTCTTACAATGAATTTTCATTGTGCTAAAACAATTGGTTTACTGCAGGATCGATTTGTTAAACGTAGACAACATCTTATTGGTCCTAATTCTTCTACTCTGAAGGTTTGTATGTTCTTCACTTCACATGCAAAAGCAATTACCTTTTAGTTTTTCTTCCCTATTGCCTTACCTATTGATTTGACACAGGCGTTGGAGATTTTGACCGGCTGCTATATCCTTGTTCAGGTGTTTGCTAGGACCTTTTTCCATGGCATTGTAACTATTGCTAATTTGCTATAATTTTAGATTAACAGTGTTTCCTTCTGACTGATGCATGTGTAGGGAAATACTGTTTCAGCAATGGGTTCATATAAAGGATTGAAACAAGTTAGGAGAATTGTGGAAGATTGTATACAGAACAAAATGCACCCGATATATCATATCAAAGTACGGAAATTACTTAGCTGAATCTTCAGTGTATTCTTTGCAGATAAAATTGAAAGTTTTTGTTGTACATTTCTGTTGTGGACAGAACCTTATGATGAAGAAGGAACTTGCAAACGATCCCACTCTTGCAAATGAGAACTGGGATAGGTTTCTGCCGAAATTCAAAAAGTATGCAACCAGCAATTGTCCTTCTATTAAATTTCCTCTCTGGTAACAGCATTCAAACTTGTTCTGTTTTAAATGTGCAGGAAAAATGTCAAACAAAAGAAACCGAAGAGTAAGGAGAAGAAACCATACACACCATTCCCTCCACCACAACCACCTAGCAAGGTTAGGATTTGCCTAGTTTACTGTTAATTTTACTTCATGTCTTACTTGTATTTGATCAATTAGGCCTAAAAACTGCAATACAGTTGGTTTTTGATCTGGTGTCTCCATAATTTCCTACGTTGGCTGAACCTGATCGTAATTATGCTAATCCTGCAGGTCGACATAGAACTGGAAACTGGTGAATACTTCATGTCTGACAAAGTCAAGTCAGAGAAGAAATGGCAGGAAAAGCAACAGAAGCAAACTGAGAAAACAACTGAAAGCAAAAAAAGAAAGATGGCTGCTTTTGTTCCTCCTGAGGTATGATAGAGTACTATGTGTTAAATAATGTTATACCTACATTCTTAATCTTACTTGTATCCTCTATCTTTGTTGCAGGAGAAAACTACAGAGGGTCCTAGTGCATCTGCCAATAACCAAAATGATGTCAATACCTTGGCAGAGTCTTTGAAGGTTTAACTTTACACAATTACGATTTTGTGATAATTTTTGAAATAAAAATTGACATTTGAAATCAAGATTAACAATTCTAAGGAACTTTGTTTATTTTTTTCTTCAATCCTTGCAAAATGCTTGAATGTAAGAGCTGAGAATGTAGTCTTGTATCATTCTCAACGCAACCTTGTTGATTTTTGCAGAAAAAGGCAAAGGATTTTGGGCATCAGAAAGCTAAGGAGCGTATTGATCCCCAAGAATATATCGCTGCTGCTTCTGAAGTACCATCAAAGAAGCAGAAGCGCTCCAAGTCACATAGACAATGAGTAAGTAGGAAATTTTGATCCGAGAGTTGGCGGAAGCTTTCTACTTGTTACATGTTGTATGAATTCAAATTGTTTGAGATGCAACAAAGATGTTGAGCAATATCGGCCTCAGCCTCAAGTGTACTGCAGATAGTTTAAATATCTATGTTTTTCACAATCTTGGAACTGCTGGTCTTCTTAAAAGATCCCTTCCATATAGACAATCAAACACAATGATGTGTAGGAACTTTTGTAAGATCTTTCTATGGAAGTTAAAGTTTTGAGCATTTAAGTCCCTTTACAATGACCACAAAGTCTTGAAGAAGTCAACTTGCAAAATGTTCACATACGAACGGATGTCATTATAAAGGCTTGATACAACATTTGTAGGCAGACCATCCTGACCGTATGTTAGGATACAAAATACCAATATGAGAATATTAGGGGTATTGGTATGATTTTTGAGTTTTCGGAAATTAATCTTACGTGCCTATAAGGTGTTTGATTTAACGGCACAAAAAAAAAAAAGTGTTTTTTTAGTCTAATGTTGATCAATTGGAAATCTTAGGCACCAATGAGTAACATCTAATTAAAATTGGCTTGAAAACAAGCAATCTATTAGTTCCAAAACTTAAAAAATCGAGTACAAAATTAAATCAATTTGTTAAATATATACTAAGAGCACCTAAAAGTAATACTGCTTAGGGTACAAAAACCTAGGGTCGGCCCTAACTAGCTCGTAAGAAACTGGGATACCCTTTAACTTCTCACCAGCAGGACCGGCCAATGAAATCTGGAGGCTCCAATTAAAGTTGTAATTAATTAATAATATTATATATGAAAAGAAAATACAAAAATTATATATATATATATATATATATATATATATATATACTAACGTAGCCTACGATTTGCTGACGTGGCACTTTTCATGATTCCAGCCAAATAACAATATATTACTAGATTGTCACTTCCTTTATAATTATTAATTTTTAAGTTTTTCAATTTTAAACCACTAGATTTGGTGCAATTTAAATTTTTTTTTTTATAATATAGATTCTCTAAAATTATTTTAATTTAAATCAATTCAAAAAATATTTAAAATTACTATTATAGAGAAAATTACAAAATTTTGATTTTTAAAATTTTGTCTATAATAAAATTCGAATTTAAGTTTTCACTAAAAAAAAAGATTTAGTTATTTTTAAAAAAAATTCTTATATAATTCGAACTTTAAATTTTTAATTTTTATAAGTTACGTATTTTATATTTTGTTTGGTGCAATTTAAAAAACGATTTTGTACATAGAATTTAAATTCTCTAAATTTATTTTAATTTAAATCAATTCAATTTTTTTAAAATTAATATTATAACGAAAATTACAAAATTTTAATTTTTAAAATTTTCGCTGTAATAAAATTCGAATTTAAGTTTTCACTAAAAATAAAAACTAAGATTTAGTGATTTGTTTAAAAAAATCTTATAAAATTCGAATCTTAAATTTTTATTTTTATAAGTTACGTATTTCATATTTCGTGTTTTTTGGTTTTAAAAATATCTTTTAAAGTTTTCTTTTTTAAGGTATATATAAAAAGAGAAAATTCGAACTTTAAAATGAAACGATTAAAATCTTGTTGTACTTTTGTTTATTTTAGTTGTTACTTTACAATTGATGTTATTTGAGTTTTATAATAATTCAAAATTATTTAAAAGTTTTGATATTATATAAACGGGATGGGACGCTTCTAGCGGGGTGGAGAAGTTAATGCCTGTATTATGTCTCGAATATTTATTGGTTGAACGTGATTGTTATTTTTTATGAAATTCAGTCGGGATTTGAAGGATTTGTTCACACCCTATTTATATGTATTAAAAATAATCATGCATAGAACAGGTCCTAAACTAGTTGATTACTAAAAATCATGTTTATAAATAAATAAAAACTAAACGTTAAGAGTAAATAAAATTTGGGGTTGGTTCAGGTAGAGAGCTTTGCTACAATGGGTCATTACGAAGTAATTTGAGCTATTTATTCACTTGATCAAATGATTTACATTAATACACGTCATTTAATGAATTGGGAGAGGTGCGGGGACACTTTTGTAAATTTTAGAAGGTACGGATGCAATTTATCCTGATGAAAATATGTTTTTGAAAAGGTGACGTAGTGACAATTTTTAATTTTCATGAAAAAATACAACAATTACTATCTCAATTCATAATTTTAGTTCAATTCATTCTTAATTTATTACCTATCAATTCTAATATATTTAATAATTAGTTCATGTATAGTAATGTTTTATGATTTTTTTTACTTGTACATGTTTGAATTAATAATACACAATGTTTGAACTAACAAAATACAATGTTCGAATTAATGATACTCAAAATTTGAACTGATATTATAAAAGTTCAAAATTTTATAATTATGGTTATTAGAAAATACTTCATTATAATATTTGTTAGTTCAAATCGAGTGCTTATTAGTTCAAACATTATTTTGAACTTATTTGTAAAAAAATTGTAAAAATATATGAACTATTAGTACAATATAATAAGAACAAACAAAACAAATAATTGGAACGAAATGTACAAAAAAAAAGGGAAAAAAAAGTGTCCATTAGAAAAAGAAAAAAAAAATTATAAAAATGTATGAACCATTATTTCATACAATTTGAACTAACCTTACAAAAAAAATTCTGAATGAAATGTACAAAAGTTTTGAACGAAATATATATATATATATATATATATATATATATATATATATATTGACATGTCACTCCGACGACACTCCGTAATTCTGTACCAGTAGAACTACTTCGCACCTGAACCACTTCCATAAAATTTTAAGTATATATAATTCACTTTACTATTTTGATGGGTTGATTAAAAACTAATAAATGCAGCTGGATTGTACATTACCAGTACCACTGGGTTATTTGAACACAATGAGCTTTTAATATTATAACAATAATTTATCGGACTTAATTTTACTTCCCTTATAATTTGAAGGCATGAGCGATGACTCACCTCACACCCTCTCCGGGTTGGGTCTGGCCATCAATAATCTATTGTTGTAAAACCCTTGTAAATTGAAGGCCTGACCGATGACTCACCTCACACACCCTCCGGGTCGGGTATAGTATGCGTAGTTAGAACCAAATCCCACATTGTAAGGAATTTCTGCATCATCATTACAGCTAATTTACTGAAATGTACGAACCATAGCTATCACCAAACTACCAAACTGTCTCTAACCAAAAACAAACAAAAAAATAGTACCAAACTGGTTCCTGAATATAGCACAAGACATATCACATCTCAAGATGCTGCTTATTTCACAGAAGCATATAATTCTATTACTATCACCAGATATTTAGATACAGGTGCCAACTTTGCTACTGATGCAAAGAGCCAGCGCTGAGAAGAACAAAACATAGGGCCATCTACGAGAAATTGCTGAGGTCATTTTCCGGGAAATGATGTCAGTTACTGCTTCAATGCCAACAGGACTCGCCATGCCTTCTGGAACAATAAAGGAGAGGACGACATTAATGTTACCACACTTGTCCAAAGACCAACACATTCCGTTCTCCTTTGCGGACACTTCTCTGTCCCTTGCAATTCCAGGACTCATGTCAGCTGATTCGGAGAACTTCATGGCTGCATTAAGCTTAGCAGACATTTCCTTTGTAGGAAACTCCGATGCAAAGGCAGGACGCGTTGGGAAGTTGCCGAGCATTTCACTTGCTCGCTTCATGAATGAATGCTTGGAATCTGCATCACGCCATATATACATGTTCAGATTATTCCAGAAGCAATATGTGTGTGTGTGTATATATATATGTATATATGTATATATATATATACACACACACACACACACACACACACACATATATGTGTATATGTGTGTGTGTGTGTATATATATAGATAGATAATTTCCAATGGACAAAGGGCCAGAGAGGATTCATATACTTGCCTGGCTTTAAATTTTGTGCCTCAGTGATTTGTTCAGATGAAGATGCAGCGGAAGCATTATATGCTTCTGGAATATGTTGATCAAATGCAGATATTTGCTTATCTGCTTGTTCCAGATTCTGCAGAGCAATACCTATTGTCAAAACCATCACAGAAAAGGAAAAGGTGGCTATGAGAAAGTTCAGCATGAATTGCTACCTGATCCAGGAGAAATGCTTGATCATATAGAATACTATCAATATCATCCAGTGTGTAAAATGATTCAAATGGAAGATCTTGCCCAATATCATGGTCTGCAACAGAAAGTTGGCAATTTAGTGATGGTGCCACAACAGAATTTAGAGGGGAAAAGCCAGAATTACATCAAAATAAATTAAAACATGAAAACAAGATCAGATTTTTTGGTTGGAAAGAAAATGGAATCACGTAAAAACATTGCCTCTGAAAATTCTGGAGTTGAATTTACAATCAAAGTCACTTGACATTTGGATTTTACAACCAAAAACTCCATCGCAATCCTGCCAAAATAAAATTGTTCACCTTGAGGGTTCACAGAAAAGAATCACCTTTTAATCAGAGGACTGAAGGTGGCTGGAAAAGATGATTTGCAAAGAAAAGAATGCAGAGCATGTTTGAAAGCAGAAAAAAAAGTTGACAGTGATTACCAGCAAAATGAAGTTTACTTCAAAGATATATAGATCTTTTTAAAAGACCAGGTGAACTAGAATTCAGGTAATTACCTGGCTTTGGTTTTTGTGCTATCGTGATCTGCTCTGAAAAGGCTGCACGTTCAATACTACAGGGCTCTGGAAGCTGTTGGTATGATTTAAATGGTTGCATATTACTTTGGCCCCCATTCTGTTGACAATCAACATTCTTTTGTCAAAATCATCACAGACAATATAAAACCAGCGAGGAAAAGTTCTAGCCTGGATTACTACCTGATCGGGGAGAAATGATTGATCATATAAAATGTTATCAACATCCAGCATGTCAGATGGATCAATTTCCACACATTGCTCAATATCATTGTCTGCATCGAAGTATTGAAGGTACTCATCAAGCAGTTGAAAGTCTGCGGAATTTTCTTCCATTGGCTGTAACAGGTCATCTGCTTCCAGAAATAATACTTCATCTAATGATGCACTGTTGACATTATCAAAACACTGTTCCACAGGTAAATAGTTGATGGGGGCTTGATTTGTAATATTTGTTGGTTGAGCAACATAA
This sequence comes from Fagopyrum tataricum, assembly GCA_002319775.1. NCBI lineage: Eukaryota > Viridiplantae > Streptophyta > Magnoliopsida > Caryophyllales > Polygonaceae > Fagopyrum > Fagopyrum tataricum. The sequence goes on along the minus strand of CM008280.1, from coordinate 15,200,750 downwards.
TCATTGTTGAATGCTTCTTCAAGCTGAACAGGAAGAGGGGACGACTTTTGGTCATCATTTGTCACCAGACCAATTTGTTCCTCATTCACCATTGTGGAGGAATTTAATTCGTTCTCAGCCAAAGTTTCAGAGACGTTACTGCCATCTCTTTCGTAGTAGGTCAACAGAGGAGTAGGATACTTCATTGGATACTCCATAGCATGCTCCTGTGTAAGTGAAAAGCAGGGAAAATTCTCAGAATTACAACAACCCACCCAACTCACGAACTTCAAAGTTAGCCTCAATTTTTTCTCAACTTACAACCTTGACCCTATAAATAATTACCCGAAGCTAGAACTACCCAACCCATAATGACAAAACCCCAAAGATATCTGACCCATTGCGGGGTTTATATAAATTTGTTTTTTCATGGCTCACCATGTGATTTCTCATCTAAACTTGTTATGATGACTGATTCGGGCTTTAGGGATTCTAGATTGTGATCCAAAATGTTTCAATCACGAGCAAACATGTACCATGTCCAACAACATAATGCAGTTACAGTATGAAACTTATTTAGAATCGATAGCATCCACGTTCTATAGGTTACCTTCAAAGAATAATATTCATAACTCACCAACAAAATGGAAAAAAGATACTATCTAATGAAACGCAACTAAGGAAACTTCTCAAATTATACATAACATGTAGATTAAAAAAGTCAAAACTTTAGATGCAATAAGATTAAAAACACCAACCAATTAGACGACATCATCAAGTTAGTTCAGAATACTAGGTATAGAAAATTTTAACTTTAATCCTTCTTGAACGTCTTTTGGTCGCCTCAAACTTTTAATGTTTCAGGATATTCCAGGACATTCACTTGTTTTTTCCAGGACAAAGGTCATCAAAATTGCTGAAGAGAGGAGATAACTGAAGATATGAATAATTGACAAACCTGGTTAAGACAATTTCCCTCAGTAACTGATCCATTGGTCACAGAGTCATCAGATGCAGGTTGAACAGCAACTTCAAGATCATCTTCTTCCCATTCCTCCTCAACAAATGGAGCTCCATACTTCTCCCCATTCTTTGGCCCTGATCCACTTTTATGGAATATCCTACACAATACAAATGATTCCTGCTCCAATAACACACATACACTATTAGGTTAGCCATAGCAAATGCATTCCTATAAAAAAAATCCATATGAGAAATACCTTTCAAATGCATATTCACACAATTTGTAATTCCTCACCTGCGGCACATTGTTATTTTCCAGCTCATCATCAACGAGTTTGTACTCGTGCATCACCCAATTACTCCTCTCACCACGAGGAGCTCGTCCACGGTGATACACCAAAGTTTTTTTCATGCCAACAACCCGAGACCTGTGTTGGACAGACCTGTCCTTTCCAGTTGTCTTCCAGTAGCCTTCTATAGTGGCCCGATTAGTCCTTGACCCATTTCCATACTTTTTATCCAGATTACTGAAAAAGTACCACTCCAGATCACGACTCTTCAGCTTGGAAAGCCCTAAATATCCAAATTGAGCGAATGGTCTTTCAGAAATTACACAGACAGAGATGATCAATCAAAGGCGCACACCCAATAGAAACCAGTAACACGAATCAGATAAATTAAAACTAACCCGATCATGTGAACAAACTAAAACTCAATTTAAAAAATAGTCAGGCCCATCCTGAATTCATAAGAGTTAATAAAATACTGAATTCATACACACGGTGAACAAACCGAACTTAAACTAAATCAACAGAGCGCAAGCTGCGCAAACAAGTCTAACTTCAAGAATCATACAGATAGAAATTGATACAGAGAATAAAAAATGGTAGAAATGAGCGATCTTAAGAGAGAGAAAGACCAGGAAGATCCCAGGGTTCGCATTTGTAGACATCGATGTCGGAGATGGCATCGAAACGAAAGGGTTTTCCGGATACCTTACGCCTGAGATAGTAAAACACCAGCTCTTCATCCGTGGGGTGAAAACGAAACCCCGGAGCCAGTGACGTTGACGAACCACCACCGTTCCTCTCCATCAAAATACAAGGAATTCAGGCGAATTGAATCGATTACAAAAAAAACAGGGTTTTGGTAAAACAAAAAACGAAAGATTGAGAATGAAGCAATTGAGACAGTGTTTTAGAAGAAAGTCAATCGGCTTCGGAGGGATTGCAATTGTGGAATCTCTTGGCTGCCATGGGAACTAACTCGAGGTTGGAAAGCTTTAGGAGGAGGAGTCCGGGGGTTAATATGTTCTAATTTCTGAGTAAGACGTTGTCTTGACGAAAAAGAAACCGAAACTAAAGAAAAAATAAAAACTGGTGTACGGAATGAAACTACGTGGAAAGCGCCAGCTTCCGGTTATCCGTTTGCAACGTCACTGCTTGCATGGGATTTTGTCACGTCATCTTTGTGCTCTCCCTGTAAATAAATATGCGGGATTCATAGATGCAAGCCTATGGAACTAACAAACGCACACATACACACAAAAAAAAAAAAAAAAAGTCAACACTAAGAAGTATGTGCCTTCACTCGCGGTGGAAAACGACTCGTCTCATACAGTCATACATACCACCACGAAAACCCTAACCCCAAATCCAAACAAATTTATATCGGATTGCAAGATCTGAGAAACAAAAGCAAAATTTGAAGTCGATTTTGAATGATTCAAGACAAAGAAGCGACAACAAACCGAACAGGGAGATAGGCAACGCAAAAAATGGCTCAACGACAAATCCCAGGGCTTCAAAGGCAAAGAACAAGCAGAGACGGGGAGGAAAAGAGTTAGATGAAAACTTTCCATTAGGATAAGTGGACAACTAAATACGAAGAAGAAAGAGAGTAAGACCTGAGATCTTACAAAGAGAAGCCGATGGCCACTAAAGGGGTGTGGATTTAGATCTTGGAAGATGGTCTCTAAAGCCAATATCCCTTATCAAGCAAAGGCCCACCATCACAAAACAAAACCACTTACTCCCGACCGGTCAAAACGAGAATTGACGGTGTTAACTTTTTTCACAAGATTTGCTCAATTTCCTTCAGCGAAGAGGTCTCAACGACAAAATATCCGAGAAGGTGTTTCGTTGCTACCTTCGAACTTCTAGAACCCTGTTATCCCTTACATTTATGGAAATAATAGCTAAAAGAACAAACCATAAGCTTGTGCTAGGTTTAAATCAAGAGTGGAGAACATTTGAAAATCTAAAAAATTTGAATACTAACCTTACAACCATAAGCTTGTGCTATGTATAATAGAGGATTGTTCATTGTTTCTCAGTATCTAACTCCCTTCTGTCTTCATTTCTTCCTCTTCTTCAATTCATTGTGCCCCTCCTAAACGAAAACCCATCGGAATGGCTGAACAAAAAACTTATTTCAAAGACACCGTATGCAAAGAAAAGAACCAAGCCCAAGAGAAGAAGGTTGAAGATGTGAAATAACAACAACAAGAGAAGAACAACTCATACTCAAAAAATAACAACTCAATCCAAAAAAAAGGTAGTATTTCTTGAAAAACTTAACTTGAAGACTATCTAAGTTGTTTGGCTAAGGTTAAGAATGATTTTCCAAAGCAAAAAGATGCATCCCTTATGGATGCATATTTGGTGAACCATTTGAACTTTTGAAACCGAGGGTCAAACTTATGCATGAATGGAGCAACACCCAAGGGGAAATGAGAATCATAGCAAAGCCAAAGTTAGCTTATAAAACTCTCTTGATCAAAAACTATATAGGACGCTAGATCATACCATATTTTTGATAGACTGGTTATCTTGAGGCCTTGAAAACCCAATTTAACACCTTCACTGAGAATTGTACTATTGATGACCTGTGGGTTAGGATTCCTTGAGTTCCTGTTGAGTATGTTAATAGAGAAGCCATTAGACCCGTAATAGAAAAGAATGGTGTAGGCAAGTTCATTAAGCTACGTATTTTCTAGTTCTTAAATACATCAAATAATGTCTAGTCTCTTGTATTTAGGTGTTTTAGGTGTTTTAGGTCCAAATTGGAGCTTAAAGGGATAATTCACCATCAAGGCTAAAGGAACCTCACATCATCACATGAAGGAAAGCAAGATTGAAGAAAGGTCAAAGTCCAAGAAAGAAAGCTTGAAGACTCATCAAGGAGATTGCAAATCCATTGGATCGAGTGAAGTGCTCACTCGAATGAAGAAGAAATCTCACTCACACAAAGAAGAAAAAGCATTCGATTCAGGAAGACTTAGGCTCTCCTTGTAGGTTCATACTCTAACGAACCGATCAAGTGAAGATCCACTCGCAGGAAGAAGACTTGCCACCCGATCGACCACTCGATTGATGTGGACGTGAGCCACACACTTGTCAAGACTAAACCAACGTCTCCTTCGAGTTTTCCATCCCACTCGAACGAGGAAGAAAAGTCACTCGGCCGACTTACTTTCAACATTGAGCGAGTAGATTGGAATGATCGGACAAAGAAGGGGGGAAAAGAGAAAATTTTCCTTTCTACTCGATCGAGTGAATTGTCAAAGTTGATCGAGTAAAATGGAAAGCTCAGACAAAGAAGATAGTGTAACGGTCAGCCACTTGAGTTAGTTAGAAAAGATTCCTTTTGATGAGTTGCAAACATGTATAGGCCTATATAAAGGGCATAACTGCCTTAGAATTGGATATCTCACCTCACTTTAGGTATAGATCACAACAAATTCTCTCTCTCTCTCTCTCTCTCTCTCTCTCTCTCTCTTCAGTTCAACGAATTCAAAGTTTGAAGGACGTGAAGTTTGATCCAATTACAATCTTGTTTTCAATATAACTTTTGCTTGGTAAGTCCAAATCACTCCATTTTTCATCTATATTCCTTATTTCTTCTCTATTTACATATCATGGAAATGATTTTTGGATTTGAGTTATTTGGTTTCACGATCATGTATGAGTAGTCTTATATTAGGGTTTGGGGTGAAAACTTCAAATCCAAGCTATGTAATGCATTTTAGTGAGCATATAGGAGAGACTTAGTTGTTTAGAATATTTAGTCCATGTTTGTTCTAATATGAATGGCGGATGCTAGATTTCTATCTAGATTGTTCTTTTTATGCACATTGTTTAGTTTCAAGCATGCTTCTATGTTCTTATATGACCGGTTATCATGGATGAGACCAATAAGTAATTTCATTGATAGGGATGCTTGTTTAGATGTCTATCATGCTAGAGTATGTGTAGTTAAGGCCGAAAGGATGGATTTCATGCTTGCTTTGTGTTAAACCATGCTAAACTAAATTGATTCATGCTTGCAAATAGCAAACACCATGTGATGCTTGTATGTCTTGATTTAGAGCTTAGTAGTCTTATAGTTGCCTTCCAACTTGTAAATAGCAAACACCATGTGACACTTGTTGTTTGGATAACTCATGCTTAGATTATCACATGCCTAACATGTCTACACAAGTTTAGTAGCATTGACTTGTTACTTGCTAATCTAAGTTCTCATATCCTAGATTGGCATAACATCTATCTCATGTGGCTTAACAAGGGTTTTAGGAACTATCCTCAACCCCTAATTGTTTTCCCATACTTGATTTGTGTTTGAGATTTCACTTGCTTGTTACTCGATTGAAGTGTATTGTCATGTTCAATCACTCGATCACGTGTACTAATATACTCGTTGAAGTGTATCAGTCACTCGATATGTGTTGATTTCTTCCCCTGAAACTTGTGTGATCACTTGATCCATTTTTTCTTTCTTATTCACACTTGCATTTGTTTAGAAGACTTCTTAGAACATGGTTAAGATAACATGGTCCTTTGGGAGATGAGCTTGACATTCTTGTCATATATTTACATTGACACGGTCATGCACTTGTGATTTTATATGTTTTCTCCTTAGAGTGTTTGCTTATACATTTCTACACTCTTATCACACACACCTAGGGAGTGTCAATCACTCCGTATGGGTTTCGTCCTCACAAGATACTAGCTAATCTATATTTATGATTTCTATGATGCAATTACTTACCTCATGGTTATGATTCGGTTGAATATTGATGCAATTACTTACATTCTCCTTGAAATTACCCATCATTTTATAATATTCAATTCATATTCAGACAAAGACATTGTTAATAGTTCGTTTTAGTATATGTTGGCTTCAAACTATCCCAATATAGTAAACCTAAAAATCATACGTATGATCATTCTTTGTAAGCTGCCTAAAAGGTATCCTCAATCTTGTATCTTGCATATGATCATTCTTTGTTAATAGTTCATTGTTTTGCTTTATAAAGAGTAATACAAAATACATGAACTATTATTGAAACTCAATGTTCTCTTGTATCAATATTATCACTTATATAATACTAGTTGTAAAATTGATAGATATGATTACTTTAAGGTTTCAAATCTTCCTGAAATTGTTCAATTCTATGTTATATTTATGTGGCCCGGGTGTGTGTAAAACCATCATGATTCACAACCTCAAAAAATGGATTTTGCATACAAGTAAAAGCCTGTCAATTTTCACCTATTGCTGTAACATCTACTTCTTCTTTAGATTTTCAATTGTAAACAAACGACAGAAGTAAATGAAGAGTAGGAAAAACAAATAATCCAATTAAAGGATATCATGAAAATGCACAAGAAGTATATGCCATGATAAATATGGACAGAAATCACAACGTTCAATTTGCCCCTACTTATTGTGCATCACTATCTGTCAAAAACCTTGTTGTTACTTGTAGGGATCATATACTAATTCATTATCTTTCATTAAATGTAAACAGGGACGCATCATTCAAACCACAGAAGTAGATTCAAGCACATCTTTGTTCTTTTGTTGATGTTAGTGAGTGTTTTGAGTCGTATTTGGATCGTAGTCGTGTGCTTGCTGACAGCTCCTGTTGATGAAAAGTGCTTCCTTGGAGTCTCGTCTTTCACTACCCCAGGAGTTCATTTCCTGTTGTACCAGTCTCCAACGGTGCTACTTCGCAGTGCTTGGGTCATTTTTTACCTGCTTCGTTTTCATGAAGTTTTCCATTCATTTCCTTGTTTGTTCCGTTGTTTCCCAAGTGTTGGTTTAGTTTGGTTCGTGTTCTTCTCTTGGCGGTTGTTGTTGTCTTTGCGCGGCTTCTCGTTTCACCGTTTTTCAACGGTGATCGAATCCCTTACCTTAATTATCAAAAAAAATAAAATCAAGCACATCTTTCTCTGATTGTTTAAAGGACATATTCAATAAACAATCTTTCTCAATAAACCTATACCAAACAAGAAAATTTACATGTCTATAAATCTCTAGTAATCTCCACTACAAGATCCCTAATAATCCAAACAATCTCCATTCCTAAGAATCTATATACAAAAAATTCCATTTGATATCAAGCACACTCTTGAACTCAACCCTATGTATATAAATGTTTATTATATGTTCAACTACTCAACTAAACTTTTGTTCAAGTATACGACAAGTGTTAAATAATTTAGAAAAATCATAATCCTTGGTTATTTTGATATATATATATATAATAAGAGTATATATTTATTAGATAGTTAATCATTATCTTTCAATATATTAATATTAAAAGATAGTATTTTTTAGAGAATAATTATATTCGCAAGAATTATAAAGGTGGACTTTCTGAGAGAAATCCGAACCAAAATTAGCAGGTCTAATTAACGTATCGGTTATTTTCGATCGAATTCATTAGTCATTGAATCAAGTTGATGAATTGCGCGTTCAAAGGACTAGTTATTCAATTGAATATTCAAATATTCAATTGGGTTGTTGAAACTCAAAACAAACATATTATAGAATTACAATTAGCACTTAGTGGGTTGTTAAATACTAATCTAATGCATGCAAACGGCTAATATTAATTACATGGGTTAATAATGCATGCAAATAGTGGAAAATATAAATAGACAATGGTTTTTAAGCTTGACTTAGAAAAAGCCTATGATCGTCTAAGATGGAATTTTGTCTCTTCCACTTTGTAGGATGCGGGCTTCCCAGCTTGTTGGATTGACATGACCAATGAATGTACGAGGACAACTACAATGAGCATTATTTTGAATGGTGGGGTTTTAGAGGAGTTCAAGCCGTCAAGAGGAATACGACAAGAAAATCCTATCTCTCCCTATATTTTTGTCTTGTGTATTGAAAGGTTGAGCCACCTATCAATAAGGTTGCGGAGGAAGATAGATGGAAACCTATCAAAATTTCGAGAGAGTGCCCTCCTATATCACACCTCTTCTTCGCCGATGATATCACGCTATTTGCTGAAGCGTCTTGCCGTCCCTTGAAAGTGGTCCTGAACATGGTGAAGACTTTTTGTATCATTTCGGGCTAAAATATGAACATGGCTAAATCCTGGATTTTTGTTTCCCCAAATGTTGGACATTATCTGAGGAGAGCCTTAGGATCGATGAGTGGACTTACCGTATTAGAGGACTACGGAGAGTATTTAGGTATTCCACTTTTCAAAAACCGAGTAAATGAAGCAACTTTTGGCCCACTTCTTAATAAGATTCAACAGAGGCTAATAGGATGGTGCAAGAAGCAGCTAAGCTTTGCGGGCAAAATAACTCTTACAAAGTCGGTCTTGAATTCAATCCCGGTTTACGCAATGTCCATAGTGCTTCTCCCCAAAGACACTTGTGAAAAGATCGATAGGATTTGTCGTTCTTTCATTTGGGGAGAAGATGAGGAGAGAAGAAAGTTGCACACGGTTCCATGGTCGGAGCTCTGCAGACCAAAGGTTCATGGTGGATTGGGCATGGTTCCTATGGAAATCCTCAATAAAGCCCTTGTAGGCAAGCTAGGATGGATGCTGCTCACTGATAGCAACAGTTTATGGTGTAAAGTCCTAAAGAAAAAGTACATCGGATCTACTAGAACCATATATGGTGCTCCTTTACCAATTTGGAAGAGTATCGTGGTGACAGCCAGGGACGTTATACCCCAAGGTTCACAATGGAACGTCAGAAATGGAAAGGACACACTTTTTTGGACCGACAAATGGATCAGCCCGAAACCCCCCTCAGTCTCTCACACAGTAGAATTGGAGGTTGGGTGCGAGTTGTCCACCCGTACTGTCAAAGAATATTGGAGGAAAGACGCCGGTTGGGACTAGGAGGTGCTTCGCTCGTTGCTGCCCTCGTCTTTACTGCTCCAACTTGCTACAATCGCCCTCGATGAGGATAGGAATGACATTCTTTGCCGGCCGGCTTCCCGTAGTGGATGGTACACAGTCAACTCAGCTTGCACGCAGCTACTTGGAAGCAATGACCAACAGGGCAACGACACCATCGTCTATAAGAATCTTTGGAAGTTGAAAATCCAGGAGAGGAGCAGGGTCTTTGTCTGGAAAGTACTCAAGGGAGGATGCTTAACGTATATGGAGAGAGCTCGTAGGCATATAGCTGGAGTGGACACTTGCACTATTTGTCACAGCTCTCTAGAAAGCCTTGAACACCTCTTCAGGGACTATACAAGATCCTTGGACATGTGGAGAGAGCTTCAAGCAGATAGGATCGTCGAAGAATTCTTCACCCTACCTTTCTTAAGCTAGATGAGAGGTAACATTTTATGTTCTACTCCTTTTAATAATACTATTATGTGAAAAGACCTTTTTGCAGAATCTATATGGCACATTTGGAAATGGAGAAACGACGAGGTCTTTCGGAACGTCAAGAAACCACCGGAGTGTCATAAGAGGATCATTGAGAAATCTAAAAGCTACATCACATCTTCGAAAACTCAGATGGAAGGAGCTAGAGATCGAAGGATATCGACCATCAACATCACTTGGACTCCACCACCCGCGGGTTGGATGAAGATCAACACAGATGGGGCCGTTAAGAATCATTGTCTTGCTACTGCCGGGGGTTTGGTTAGGGATGACATAGGGGTATTGCAACGAGGCTTTGTTCACAATATTGGGATGTGGCACGGGTACCCATGTCGGAGCTGTGGGGTATCATGCACGGTCTCGGAGATTGCTTGGGAGAGTGGAGCTAGGAACGTGATTCTTGAAGCAGATTTCAACCTAGCAATCACTCTTCTAAACAAACAAATTCCTCGGTGTCACCCCTTGCTAGCCTAGTACATAAGTGCGAAGGCTTCATGAGTAGAGCTTGGTTTATCCAAGTTCGTCATATTTTCCGTGAAGCCAATGGGTTGCGGATTTTCTTGTTAATCTAGCTCTTAATTATAACATTAATATCCATGTATTGATTGACCCTCCTGAAGGTATTAAACAAATTATTATTGCAGATGTAAGGGGTCAGACTATCCCGTTTGATGACTACTTAGCCCTTTATGAATAAGAAGCGCGTTGAGATGCGCAGAGGTACCGGAACCTCCTTCATACCAAAAACATAAATAAATAGACAATCCAAGAATGGTTTTTATTTATATAAATGGGCAATTGGATTGCAAATTGAAAATGGTGGTTTTCATTTTTTGGACGCCTTTTGTATAAAATAGTCAATTGCGTACCTGTTACTTTCCCTTCGATCTCGATGTTTGCACTATTCAAGCATTCATATCTATATCCGGATGAACTAATGAGAGTCGCATGTAACATAATCGATTATATTATGTATACGATTCTTATTTAGATTTTAAGGAAAACTTATTTCATGAAATTACGATTTTACTGGACTGTTGGTGAGTGAGTAATTCTAGTTGGGAAATTGAATCGCTCTAAAAGGTACGTACATATTTAATCATACTTGTCTAGTCGGTTGGTACTCACCTGGTCAGTTTTACGTTATAGAATATAAATATATCTTGAAACAATCATCCGTGTCATGCAGTTATATCCACCGTCCATTTATCTTTGTAAGCAGAAAATATATATATATATATATATATATATATATATATATATATATATATATATATATATATATATATATCATTTCAATTGGGCGAACATTGATCACCAAATCTGAGATCGGATGCTCTTCAGGTTTTGAGTGGTGGAGTTTCAAACAAAGGACTTCTTTGGAATCTCATTCCTTTTCCTTGTATTATTCACAACATTCCCTCACAAAATACTTGGATGATGATTCGCAAAAGGACACCTTTTTCTGATTCCTAAGTTATGAGGCTCATATTTCTCCTTTCGATTCCTTTTTTTACTTTCCCACACTAAAGGAACCCTTTCTTTCATATTTTCCATGTATTTACAATTTAGATTCACCATTTGGGTTACTACCAACATCATTGCAAATTCTTGCAATACTGCAACTACATTTCTTTTGCAGTTTAAACAAGCCAAGTTCATGGATACAAGCAAAATGTTAGCCCCCAAAGCAGTAACTTAACATATAAAGAGCAACATGAAGAACGATACCGGAGACAAACATCAGTCTTCATGGTTACCAACCCATCAGCGTCCTCTTAACTCCATCTACTATCTTCTCCCTTACTTTACCGCTTGCTAAAGGGAGTTCCGGTCGATCAACCAGTCGAAACCTGTATACTTCCCATTCTCGCTCTTCAGTCGACTGCCTTCCGATCTCAGCCTGTACGTCAAACGAAACAATTTTAAAATTTATCCGAGTGATTTAGTCCACTTTTGGTGCAAGGGCTGCACATGACCGGACCGAAGATTACAGTCTGGTCCGGTCCTAGACCATAACTGTGAAAATCCGGTCCAGTCCATGACATTACGAACCTGGACTGGCACCGTAATATTCCGGTCCGGTCTGTACCGTTAATTTCACTTTTAATATCTTTGAACAGTAAATGCATACGGTCCGGACCATATGGACAGCTCTAGGTGTAATGGCATTCCCTCAACAGTTTGACACTCGTATCATATGATAAAGGGTAATGATAGTGTGCTTTGATTGCTTACTGTGAAGATGCATATCCCTAATGACTTTAGAGCGAATGTAACATCAAGAAACACCCTGGGCCGTCCTTTTCCTGATAACTCAACTGGGTTGGCAACCAAGAGCTCTGTGTCTGGGGCCACGGTCTGTGATGATGACCCGCAAAGAGTGTAGGCATCTCTTCTTTCAGTCGAGAGCACAGCGTAACTAGAGTTTCTGAATCGGACAATTTTGTAGCCGTCAGCCTGCTGGATAAACAGATCCATATCTCGGCTTCCTTTTACAGTAGGGGAGAATCTTCCATAATGTCATCTAATGAAAGTTGGAATAATTTTCATCGCATCAAATGCTTATGTCAACATCAAACCATAGAAAAAAATAGAATAAAGAATTTAAGATGTTTGTTACCCGCATATTTAAGTCCTTCACTGTCCTTAAAATGTCATATAAGAGACCCTTTTGATCTGCACAGTGTACCTGAAGCAAGGTATGTGCTGGACTTAACAAATTATCCACGGTAATTTCTGGCGTGAGAGATTGCTGTGAAGGAGGTTCTCATCGCTAATAAAACGGTCAATATCTCATCAGAAATTGCTGGTGAGAAAGACGTTGAGGACTCTTGCTGACCTCCAAACTCTGGGACCCGCCAACTCCAGTTCACAGCTGATGCAACTGTCTCCTAGCACTAAATCAATCTGTTTACAAGTGTCGTCTTGTCTCTTTTTTGTGTGCAGAAGATCCCTGGAAATATTTGCAAAGCCAAGTGTTTAACAAAAAGAAAATTTTAATAAATAATAATAATACAGTGAACCACAAGAGGCAACTCACATGCCATCAGTGATAAAGAAGAGATCCAAAGCTCTTCCATCTGGGTTTGGTCATGGACTTTCACATCTTTGAATAGTTTAATTCGAGTTCACAGAGGACCCGAGTAACAGCTGCAATGAGATTGCATTACTAACCATCATACCTTTGCATTGGAAACTACTTTGAAAACCAAACACAAAGCAAAACAAGATAATCTTCATTACCATGTAATAGTCCCTTCTGATCAGTGCAAAACAATTTGAGCACATACAAAGAAGGAATGGTCGAACCACAGGGTTGTTGATGATATAGAAGGGAATCAAGCATGACGGGCAAACAGATAAAAGCCGAGTCTCTAAGCTGGACCAGTCAACGGTAACTGAGCTGGCGTGTGGTATAACCCATAGCATGATGTAGCACCATCTCCATCAGTTGAAACATCTGTCAATTAGAGAAATCCCTAATACTTCATTAACATATATATATTATAAAACGGATCTCCAAATTCTAAAACATTTTTGTGTGTGTAGATTTTCTATATGCTCTTTACAACTAATTGATGCGCATATGAGTATTCTAAAATATTCATTATTTGCCTCCAAATTCAACAATTCTGAACAATAAGAGACCTCCACACAAGCTAAGACAATCATAGTCTATGGTCTTGAATAGGACACAGGGTGAAGGTCATGCAATCCATACATACTCCTTGCCTATGGCTACAAGTTCTAGCCAAGGGATAGGACACAACTGAAGTAATGAAAATCGACTAGTTTAAAGCTTATCAGAATTATGAACAAACATGCATCAAGAGGTTATACACCATATCTCCGTTCGCAATTCAGTTAAAGAACATTGATTTTCAGAACACAATAGAGAACTCAACAAAACAATAACCAATAGTAGAGTAGCAAATAAATTAATCCCAATTTACAGGAGCACAGAATTAGGTGAAAAGAAGAAACCTCCTTTAGTAATTAGAAACTCAAAGCCAGGCAGAATTCAGCAAAACAATAACCAATAGTAGATAAATAAATTAATCCAATTAAAAGGAAACACGAAATTAGGTGAAAAGAGCAAACCTCCTTTAGTGATTAGAAGGCCAAATTCAAGAATAATTCGGCAAAGATCGCAGCCAAGACCGGCTTTATCAGGACAATTAACTGTGATGAGCGACGGTTCCTCCGGCGCCTTCCCTGTCTTGATAACTACGACGTCGTCCCACGGTATCCCCATACCTCTCAAACTCCTTCCTTCCTGATTTCTCCCGCTGGTGCAAACGCCAAAACGACGCCGTGCGAAATTTACATCTCGCTCCTTCGCTCTCGTGCTTCTTGCCTATTTCTGCAAGAGTGGGAGGAGGAAGACAATGGAGTTGTCATACTGTCATCCTCGATGATTCAATGTCGGCCTTAAGCTGGAGGCTGGGGTGGGCCCACTTGTCTACTGTGGTACACGTCAGAAAATATATTTTCTCCAGTTTTTTTATATTATTTCCGCTGTTGCGTTCAATCATTCTCAAGCTAAACGTTAAGAAGGTGGGCCATCTGGAGGATTCCGCCTAGCCGCCTAGGTCGTACCGCCTCCAAAGAGTTTCTATCTAAGCATTTTTAAGGCCTGGATTTATCGTATATCACTTTGTACGGTCTAGATATTTTATGTATTGACTTCATTGTCCTATTTTTGAAGTGACTTAATTTTCCTGAACTAACAAAATAATTTGAATAAAATTTTTTAACTTACGTATAAAATACGATGACAACTCCATCGGATCAAAACCACAAAAACCTCTAAAGAAAAGATTGAAGCACATACTTAGAGATTTTTTTTAGGATACACAAATATTTATTGATAAAAGTTAAACAATTTTGTACATTTATTATATAGATAAAATATTATATATGAATATATAAGTGTATAATTGAATCAGAATCATTTGCAATCACAACTTTAAATATGAAAAATAGATTTGTAACCAATTCATTAGTGAAATAAAAATATGATTCTTAACTATATTTTTGATAATCCTACACCGACAATTGTTATAATTATTAAGATTATTTTATATTTTAAAATAAAATTGTATTTAGTTTGTAAAATTTTTGATAAGGTCACCTAATATTATTTAATAAAAACTTTAAAATTTAACCGGTTTAAAATCTAGAAAATTAAAATGATATTTACCAAAACTAAAAATTATTAACGTTACAAATAAAAAAAATGCAATGAATTTCATCATCTAATATTAAATAAATTTTAATTTTATATTTGTTTTTAAATGACGGATTCTCAAATATACATGTTCGCACATTTAGTTATTAAATAAAAATTAAAAATTTCTATCTAATTCTACAAAGTTATTGAATCCGTTTCATACTAAAATAATTTTGTGAAAAATTTAGTATGTCCAACTGGATAGGTTAATGTCCCATATATCAATAGGTCCTTAATAAGAAACTTCACTTAATGCATCCTTTTAAGGAACATCATCATTAATAGTTAAGCCACATTTTTATGTTTCTCAACCTCCACAAGGGTGGACTTTAAGTAATAGGAAGCTGTCACTGTAAAGTCCGGAAAATTTTAAAAAATATATAAAAAAAAATATATAACAATGATCGAGAATTTTTTTTAAAAATAAATTAGCTTTTATACTCTTTCCGTACACTATGCCACGAAGATGTCGGTAATTAATTCGCGTAAATTATTATAACGAAAATGTCCGAGAACTTATTCCGACCGTAACGTCCGTTACGGAGTTATTTTACGGGTTCGGACCCGACCTTTATGCCTCTTCCCTTCTTTCCCCTCTCTTTTCTTCCAGAGAAAAATATCGCCCCGCTGAGACCGATCTCGACCGAGATTTTTCCAGGTAACCGAGATGACCCTCGGTCTTCTCTCTCCACTGCTCCACGCCAAAGGCTGCCATAGCCGCCAGCTAGCCGG